>WNWK01034575.1:0-20374 GCA_009830355.1 Cherax destructor
ATAGAATTGAAGATATATTATAGAAATAGCGATGATTTTGATTGGTTTCGAGACTAAAAGTAGCTTGAAATTGACGCAAAGTAGCAGAAATGTTTGATTTTTGCCGATGTTCAAGAGTAAACAAATCACATCACACATCAATACCGTCAACTGGTGGGTCTAATATGCGTTCATGAATGTGCTAATATTTATACAGTTATTACAGTTATGCAGTAGTCTGCATAATAGTAAATCTTCTATTTTTGTGTGAATAAAAATTCAAAATGGAAAGCAAGCTTAATATAAGAAGGTCCTGGAGACATGACTAATAAACAAGAGAACATGTTATTTTAGTGCCAGGAATGTCTGCATTGTTTATTCTGGACACTATTTTGAAATTGGATTTTCTTGAATCTTCTGTGAAATTGGCACAATTACCAATTTCTGATCACTTTATTGGGTAGTTGAAATAGTTAAATGGGTGGTTTCTTGTACTCAATCGATGGAATAAAAGGAATATTAGTGAAATAGCTATGAGTTTGGTTGACTGGAACAATGGAATTGGTCCAAAATAGGGCACAAAGTGGGTGAAATTGCTGATGCATTGAGGCCGCTAATTTTGCGAAGTGTAATTCTATAAGTTTTCCATCAAATTTTGTGCTATCAGTTTTATTACTTTCAGAAAAAGATTTTCAGTCATTTTACAACAATTTTTTTTTAATCAACACTGCGAGCAAGTTTGCGGCAGGAGTGCCAGTAAAGGGTTAATGCGACACTGTCAGCACTTTAACCTCTTCACTGTCAGGACCCTAAATTTAAAATTGCTCAATGTTCACATTAAAAGAAATGAAATTGTAGAGAATCCTTTTCTGAAGGTAGGGACACCAAAGTACGAAATTTGATGGAAAACTTGGAATTATAAGAACATAAGAAAGAAGGAACACTGCAGCAGGCCTACTGGCCCATGCGAGGCAGGTCTAAGTCTCCCAACGGCAAGCCAATGCCCCGACCCATCCAGGTCAGGTTCCATTCATTTAAGGAAGGAGCACGGCATCTGACCTAGTAGCACAAGCTAGTCAGAACCAACTCACACCCACCCGCACCCACTCATATATTTATCTAGCCTATTTTAAAACTACACAACGTTTTAGCCTCTATAACTGTACTGGGAGTTTGTTCCACTCATCGACAACTCTATTACCAAACCAATGCTTTCCTATATCCTTCCTGAATCTGAATTTATCCAACTTAAAGCCATTGCTGCGAGTCCTGTCAATACTAGATATTTTAGCACGCTATTTACATCCCTTTATTTATTCCTGTTTTCCATTTATACACCTCAATCATATCCCCTAATTCTACACCTTTCTAGAGAGTGCAGATTCAGGGCCCTCAGTCTATCCTCATAGGCAAGATTTCTGATACATGGGATCAACTTAGTCATCCTCCTTTATCGTTTTCCAGAGCATTTATATCCATTCTGTAATACGGTGACCAAAACTGTGCAGCATAATCTAGATGACGCCTAACCAAGGATATATAGAGTTGAAGAACAACCTGAGGACTCCTATTATTTATGCTTCTTGATATGAAGTCAATGATTCTGTTAGCTTTATTGCGAACACTTATGCACTGCTGTCTTGGTTTTAGATTACTGCTAACCAGAACTCCTAAATCCTTTTCGCAATCAGTAGTATTAAGATCTACATTACATATTTAGTTTATATGTGGCATGGTTATTGTCCTGTCCAATATTTAGAACTTTGCATGTATCTATATTAAACTGCATCTGCCACTTCTCCGACCACTGCATCTGTCTATTCAAATCTTCCTGGAATGCTCTAATGTCCTCATTTGAATGAATTGGGCGGCCTATTTTGGTGTCATCAGAAAACTTGCTTATGTAAGCTATTTATTCCCTCATCTATGTCGTTTATGTAGATTGTGAACAACAAGGGGCCCAATACCGACCCTGTGGAACGCTTGTGACGCTTCCCCACTCTGATTTCTCCCCATTTATGCAAACTCTCTGCTGCTTATTTGTCAACCATGCCTCTATCCAGGAAAAAATTTCTCCTCCTATTCCGTGTGCCTTAATTTTCCTCAATAGTCTCTGATGTGGGACTCTATCAAAAGCCTTACTGAAGTCCATATACACAATATCATATTCATTACCATGATCTACCTCCTCAAACACCTTAGTGAAAAAGTTATTAAATTTGTAAGGCAGGAACGCCCTTTTGTAAACCGTGCTGAGATTCGTTGATTAATTTATGCTTATCAAGATGGCTGCGAAATTTCCTCGGCAATTATTGATTCCATAAATTTTTCCACTATGAGTTAGGCTTATTGGTCTATAGTTCGAAGCTAAGGACCTGACACCTGCTTTGAAAATAGGTATTACATTTGCCATTTTCCACTTATCTGGCACCATGCCAGTTTGCAGTGATATGTTGAAAAGATTAGCCAACGGTTTGCTAAGCTCCTCTTTACATTCCTTTAGAACCATTGCATAGAGTTCATCAGGGCCTGGGGATTTGTTAAGTTTTAATTTATCTATTTGTCTAAGGACCATGTCATGACCCTAATCGTGCATAGTTTACTATCGTCCTGTTCTACATAATTTATTATTTCTGGAATATCGCTAGTATCTTCCTGTGTAAAAACTGAGAGGAAGTAAGTGTTAAACATTCTACACATTTCCTTATCACTGAGGTGAGCTGTGGGCTCAGAGTTTGCAGGCTGGGCACATTTTACACATAGTGGATTTCATCCACTGGGAGTCCCATTTTAAGCCAATTCCATTGCTCAGTTCGATAAAATTCTTAAGTTATTTCACTAGTATGCCTGCTTTTCTATTGATTGAGCATAAGAAACAGCCCATTCAATTATCAGAACTAAACTATAAATTTCCTAGAAATTGGTAATTAGGCCAATTTTACACAAAAAACCCGATTAACCCTTTCAGCCTAGTTCCGTCACTTTGATCTACCCATAAATTCTTGCTTTTTCACATTTGATGTGAAAGGCCTAGTAGACTTACATATGAGAGAATGGGTCTCCACAGAGTATACAAAAAATCAGGGTCACCACCCCCAAAGGGGGACACTTTATAGGGTAGTTTTTGATAGTTGAATGGGTGTTTTCCTGGGCTTAACCCTTTGGGGGTCGCAAGGCCCTCGCTCAAACTCGTTCTCAGGGTCGCAAATTTTTCAGAAAAAACAATTATTTTTTCTTATGATAGAGAATCATTTTCCGATCATAACGCCACCAAAATTATGAAATTTGATGGAAAACTAATGGAATTATGCTCTTGTGAAGTTAGCAGTATCGATGACATTTACACATAGGCGATTTCCCCCACTTTGAGCCCTATTTTTGGAAAATTCCAATGTTTCAGTCTACTAAAATTATAGCTATTTCACTAGAATTCCATTTGTTCTATCAATTGAGTACAAGAAACCGCCAATTTACCGATTTCAACTACCCAATAAGGTGGTCAGAAATTGGCAATTTGGCCAATTTCACACAAATTTCAAAATATGCCAATTTCAAAATAGGGTCCAGAATAAACGAGAGAGACATTCCTGCCACTCAAATAACATTTTATCTGTTCATTAGTCACGTCTCCAGGCCCCTCTTGCATTACTTTTGCTTTCCATTTTGAATTTTTATTCTCACAAAAAATAGAAGATTTACTGTTATGTATACATCTGCATCATTGTAAAAATGGTATACAGTAGATCGTCATTTAACACGAGATTATGTTGCATGTTATGGGTATTGCACAATTGAAGAATTGCGGCACATTATTATCTAACACAACGTAAAAATGATATTACATGGTTCGCGGGAGGGGAAATTTTTTTTTATAATCGCCCTCTATAGCACATTTGTTTTAACTTTTCTGTCATCAAATAAATCACACCTTCTTTCATAGGTTTAAATATAGAGTTTTAAGAAAAGCATAAGGGTTGTCGCCATTGCCAAGCGGTGAGAGGAGCGACTCTCATTGCGACGCACGGTAACCCGCGGTGGGTTAAACCATTGAGTCAGTGGGGGTCCTACTGAGGGTGGCTATGAGCCGCATCAAGTGTTTAATGCTGATGAGAGAAGTGTTTTCGGGAAGAAAATGCCAACACGAACTTATATCAGTCAGCAAGAGAAAAGTGCACCAGGCTTCAAGACAGCAAAGGATCGTTTCACCTTGCTCCCCTCTTTAAGGGGGGCTCCTTGTCGCGGTAAAGTGGCTATCGGTCTGAGGAATTGGACCTCTTGGTCTTCTTCCTCAGACCGAACCTAATTATCCCCCAATCCCCCCTCCCCTTTCCCATCTATCCCATCCTCCCTTTTCCCTTTCCTCCTCCTCCTCCTCATCCCTCCCTTATTTCCTTCCCATTTTTACCCTGGGAGCTTTTCTCCACAGGCTTTCTAGTTCCTAGGTAGGGGGAAGGGTACCGTGGTCCAATCCCATTCCGTTGAGGTTCTCGGCGGTGGTGTAGTTTGCCGTGGAATCTGGATCGCCAGGGGATGTCCCGATCCCTCTCCGGTCTCCCGGGGGGTGGCCTTGGGTATCTTTCAGGCGACGGGTGTATCTCTGGAGGCCACCTTTCGGATTCCGGGGGTGGTGGCCAAAGGCGGTATGCTTTGTGGCAGATATCCGGCCGCCCTCTCTTTTGTCCGCCGAGGTGGCTCGGTGGATGTGAGGTTGCTATCCTGGATTGCTGGTTTACTGGCATGAAGGGTAGGGTATGGCACGGGTTCCATGCAGCATCTGCACTACTTGCGGTGTTGAGGTCCTCTTGGGCGCGGAGGGGGATTTACGCCCCTTTCATTCCTCCTAGAGCTATTCCTCCACGTTCCCCCCTTTTTTTATTCTTTTTTTTTATTTTTATTTTCTTTTCTTCCTTTTTTTTTCTTAAAAACAAAAAGAAAGAAGTAACCTAACCATGGATACCCTAATCTGTGAAATTACCCCCGGGCCCCTTGATACCGCACCTAGTTCTGACCCTACCTCGTTAATGGACGACTCTTCGGACAACCCTGATACCTCTTGCTGGTGCCGGTTCGTCACCTGCTTCAGGTACCAGGGACCCGACTGGCCCTTTCGATACGTCTAACCTTCGCTCTTCTCTGACCTTGATTCCGGCTTCTCCCTCGACGGTGCGGCAATTTTCGAATCGCTCGCCCATCTCCCATCGGACCACCCCTGGTCCCACACCCAAATGACCAAGACCCACACATGATGATTCGACACTTCCTTCTCGTTCATCTCAGAAACGACCAACTCGTCACGCACTCCCCTTAAACTCTCTGTTTCAAACTACTCAATGGACAAAGTTTTTTTTACTCTTCGACCGACTTCTCCTAATACCTATCTTTCAGAACCTGAGGTTCCTCATCTCTCGTTTTCGTCTCAACCCCCCCTTCCTTCACAACGTCCTCCTCCATCTCTGATTACAGGTCTTCCGCTGCCTCCACACGTGGACTTTTCTAACACTAGTCCATAGATTCCTCTCACTTCCACTTATATCTTTCTCTCCATAAATCATGGCTTATTTGCAATGGAATATCCGAGGCCTCAGGGGTAACCGTGGTGAACTTCAGGTGTTGCTCTCCCAGTTTTCCCCTGTTGGGGTCTGTTTGCAAGAACCCAAATTACAATCCACTGTTATCAGGCCCTTTTCAGGCTATGATTTGTTATATTCATGGGATCCTTTTTCCGATGGAACCTTTAACGAAAGTGCTCTTCTTATACGCACTGGTGTTCCATACCGTCATCTCTATGTCCCTTCTTCCTTACATTACACCGCAGCCCGTATCCACTTGAATAAGTGGTATACACTCTGTTCTTTATATCTCTCCCCTTCGCGGGCATTGTCTATCCCAGATGTTGATTTTCTGGTTTCTTCCTTACCGCCACCCCTTCTATTACTTGGCGATTTTAATGCACACCATTTTCTCTGGGGAGGGTCGCACTGTGACTCCCGTGGCATTCAGTTGGAGGCATTTCTTGCTTCTCTTCCCTTCCATGTTTTAAATACGGGTACTCTTACCAATTTTGATCCTCGAACTCATTCTTTCTCCTGTATCGATCTCTCCATCTGCTCTTCCTCAACAGTCCTTGACTTCACCTGGTTTGTTCTCCCGGACTTACATGACAGCGATCATTTCCCAATCATCCTTAAGTCCCTCTGTTTTCTCCACCTCCTCATTGCCCACGCTGGCAATTTGACCGGGCGAAATGGGACCTTTACGCACATCTTACTGCCTTTCATGAGGTTCCTACCTCGTCCTCCATTGATGAGGTTTTACATCTCTTTTCGTCCTCCATCTTCACAGCGGCTTCACATTCTATCCCCCAAACCTCGGGCAAGCATCCTCAGAAGTGCATGCCTTGGTGGTTTCCTGCTTGTGCTCGGGCAGTGCGTTTGAAACGCGCTGCATGGGGCAGGTATCGGTATAACAGAACCACAGAGAGACTCCTTGATTTTAAGCAGAAGAGAGCTATTGCTCGCCGTGTCATAAGTGATGCTAAACGCACTTGCTGGCGAGATTACATTTCTACTGTCACTTCGGCTTCCTCGATGAGTGCAGTCTGGAAGAAAGTGCGGAAATTAAGTGGTAAATTCTCCCCCACCCGGCTCCTGTTCTTCAGGTTGCTGGTGTCGATATAGCACATATTCGTATGCTACAGCATTTACATCAGTCTGCTCTTACTGTCCTCTTACGACTCTTTAATCTCATATGGTCGCAAGGAGTTCTTCCCCAGCTGTGGAAGTCTGCTATTGTTCTCCCTTTTCGAAAACCAGGTACTACGGGACGTGATTCCTCTCACTACCGTCCCATGCTCTTACCAGTGCAGTTTGCAAGGTGATGGAAAGTCTAGTTAATAGACGTTTGATGTGGTATTTAGAGACACACAATAGTTCTCCCTAGTCAATATGGCTTCCGTAAGGGCTGTTCTGCCATTGACCCCTTGCTGCGTTTGGTTTTTATATTCGTAATGCTTTTCGAATAACCATTCGGTTATCGCTATCTTTTTCGACCTTGAGAAGTGCTTATGACACAACTTGGAGATATAATATTCTGCCCAGGCCCACTCCTTAGGCCTCCGAGGCAACCTACCATTCTTTCTTAAGGCCTTCTTAACTGACAGACATTTCCGGGTCCGGGTTAGTAATGAACTCTCCCGGAATTTGTCCAAGCTGAAGGTGTCCCCCAGGGTTGTGTTCTGAGCACAACACTCTTTCTGCTTGCTATAAATAATCTGGCATCTGTTCTTCCATCCAATATTTGGTCATCGCTCTATGTGGATGACTTTTCTATAGCTTGTGCAGGTGCTGACTGTCACCTCATTGCAGTTCCTCCAGCATGCCACACCGGGTTTCTGATTGGGCCACCACTCACGGATTTAAATTTTCTAGTGGCAAAACTCATCAAATTACGTTTACTAGACGTTCAGTGGTCTCTGACCATCCATTGTACTATACGGCTCACGTATCCCAGAACGTGAACAGTCAGGTTTCTCGGCCTCCTGTTTGACCGTCGATTGTCTGGAAACCTCACATTACCTCTCTGAAGGCAACTTGTCACACCAGGCTGAACCTTCTTAAAACCCTCGCACATCTTTCATTGGGGCTGATCGTAGAACTCTCCTTCGCCTGCATTCAGCGCTAATTTTGTCGAAACTCGATTATGGTGACCAGATATATTCTGAGGCCTCCCTGCTACTCTTTCCATCCTTAATCCCATCCATCACCAGGGATTACGCTTATGCCTTGGTGCATTTCGTTCTTTCCCAGTTGAGAGCCTCTATGTAGAAGTGAACATTCCATCCTTATCCGATCGTCGTGATGCACATTGCATTCGCTATTTTGTTCGCTCTCATGACCTCCGCAATCCTTCCATATATAGGATTGTTACAGATGTTAGTAGGCGCTCTTTATTGTTCGTCGCCCCTGCTTACTTCGTCCCTTTTCTCTTCGTCTACATTCACTCCTGTCTTCCCTTCAGCTCCCACCTCTATATGTTCATGTGACATCTCCCTTTCCCCTACCCCTTGGGAAGTTCCTACTGTCCGTGTCTGTTCTATTCCTCTACCTTGCGCAAAGCCCAACTACCTAGGCGGCTTCTCGCTCTTTCTTTCTAGACCACTTCCGTTCTCATTCCCATGCCATCGGAGTATACACCGATGGTTCAAAGTCATCTGACGGCGTCGGATTCGCAGCAGTGTTTCCGGACAGCGTTGTACGAGGGCATCTATTACCCTCGGCTAGCATATTTACGGCTGAATTGTATGCCATTCTTGTGCCACTTATCCGTATTGCATCTATGCCTGAGTCACTATTTGTGGTCGTTTCAGACTCCTAAGTGCTTTACAGGCTATCCGTAAAATTGATACACCTCACCCCTAGTTCTTCGTATCCACCTTTGGTTACGCCTATCTCTAGCAAGCATAAAGATATTGTTTTTGTTGGGTCCCTGGTCATGTTGACGTACAGGGCAATGAACAGGCAGACACTGCTGCGCGGTCAGCAGTACATGACCTTCCAGTTTCATATAGAGGTGTTCCTTTCACGGACTATTTTGCGGTCATTGCTACCCACCTTCGCACCCGTTGGCAACAGCGCTGGTCTGACCTGCTGAATAACAAACTTCATTCTATTAAACCGGTTATAGGTTTCTGGCCTTCTTCTTGTCACCAATGTCGAGGTTGGGAGACTACACTCTCCCGTCTTCGCATCGGCCACACTCGTCTTACTCACGGGTATCTCATGGAGAGGCTCCCTGCCCCTCTCTGTGAGAATTGTCAGGTTCCAGTATCTGTCCTCCATATTCTGTTGGACTGTCCACTCTATCAACGAGCACGCAGAATTTACCTCCAACGACGTCTTCGCTCTGCGGCCCTTTCTTTACCTTCCCTTCTTGCAGATGGACCCTCCTTTAATCCTGACTCTCTCATTGACTTTTTGACAGAAACTGAGTTTCTACTAAATTCTGAAGATTATACCTCTAGCACCTCCCTGGATCTCTTGCTACCCTTCATCCCTGCACTATCCACCGTCATCTTGCACTCCATACCCTACTAATCGTCCATCTCCCTCTTACAACCCACTCTCCCTGCATCCTACAACAACCTGCAGCGCTGTATGACCCCTGTGGTTTAGCGCTTCTATTTGATTATATTAATAATAATAATAATGTATACTCTGGGCTGCAAATACGCAGATCTCTCAAAAACATGGATGAGAATACAGAAAGTTACTTTATCGTGATGTGAAGAATAATTGTTGGTTTTATGTATATTTCGAATTGAAAATAAGGGTTTCCCCCTTAATAATTAAGACTTCTTAATTGTTAACAGCTTCACCTGTTTTTTCAGCATTCACTTTAACCAGTAATTCACACAACACTTTCAAGTGTACTTGACCGTATGTTTTCACCTGCACTTTATATGTACCTTCACCTGTAGTTAGTCTCCTACTTTCACCTATTTTTCACCTTGCACTTTTGCCTGCTTTTAGCTTTGTATCTTCATTTGTTGAGCACATTACACCTTCACCTATTAAGGAATGGTTGCCACGGATTTCGTGTTTTCTTTCTCCATAGTACGATTTTATCCATTTTTTTCATGAATATCGTAAAAAAATAAAAAATAAAAGTTCAAATTTGTTATTTGGCAACAGTTATGTCGCCCATTTGAAATACGTATTAGCATTGTCAAAATTATTTATATATACTAACAAATGATGAAGCAATGCCTGATAGATTTTTATGTTATCGAAAATTATAATATTCTTTTGTAGTCGCCACAAAAATCCTCGTTATTTCTTGACTTTTTTTTAACGAATATTGGCATTTTACGCCCATGATATGCAAAAATGGAGGGGATTATTGTCAGTATTTAAGCATCGGTTAGTAGAACAATAACTCTAGAATATATATTGTAAATATAATAATGTGTTCATAAATAATAAAGTTACAACAACAGATATTTATAAAATGAAGTATAAAGAAACAAGAAGAAATGCTTCCTGTCTTATTATATGGTGGGTAAAAATGCTCATAATGCTTTAATGTTTATTGAGAGTAAAGTTGAATGCGTAGGCAATCTTTTGAAGGTCCATGAAGATTTCCCCATCCTGAAGTTCAAGACGATTGGTCAGTCATGACTTTCTAAGCAAATCATACTGGAAGGCTGAACAGTAACTACCTAATATGGGCCAGTAGGTTTGCTACAGTGTTCCTCCTTTTTATTGTTCTTATGTTCTCATCAGTATTATTATTATTATTAGTAGTAGTAGTAATATTAGTAGTATAAGTAGCAGTAAGAACATAAAGAATTTGATAATTGAGGCACTTGCATAAGTGTCTCATTTATCAGCTTGTCGGTTTTATAAATATTTTATCCAGATAATAAAGGAAGAGGACTGCAGCAGCCTGTTGGTCTGTTAGAGTCATCATCTCATTTATTATAACTCCATTGAGAATAAATAACAAAAAGGCACAATACCGTGACTGGAACAATACACACACAACCGCACATATAAAGAGAGGAGCTTACGACGACGTTTCGGTCGACTTGGACCATTTACAAAGTCACAGTGTGACTTTGTAAATGGTCCAAGTCGGACCGAAACGTCGTCGTAAGCTCCTCTCTTTTTATATGTGCGGGTTGTGTGTGTATTCCATTGAGAATTATCGAACAGAGATGAGACATACACAAAAATGTTGGTAGATTTAAGAACAATTATTTATAAGCTGAACTTATTTCTCGATATTTTCGATTTTTACATAAGCCTACTGCAACTGATGAAAAAAATATAGGACTGTAGCGTTAGCTGCAGTATTCCATATTTTATCAGAAACTGGAACTAATTATTTAGAAACAAATGTCAGTATTTATTAACTTCATATTTTGTTGAAAAATTGTAAGCAAATCTTTTATAAACAAGAAATGGATTAGAACTATTTATGAGTTCTCTTGTACAATATTTGACCAAAAAACTATTATTTATTCTAGTCTTGATAGGCTAGAACGAATAGTGTTAGATAAAACTGTACTCATTTACTAGGTGACCAACACCTGGCACTATGTCATATACATGGCATCCAAGAGAAATTTTGCAAGGCGGAACAAGACGGTTTTAGGGCCCCATGGGGCAGGCTGAGGCCCCTGGGGCAGGCTGGGGCCCCTGGGGCAGGCTGGGGCCCATGGGGCAGGCTGGGGCCCCTGGGGCAGGCTGAGGCCCCCAACCTAAATGAATTTTACATAATTTTCTAAATAAATTAAAAATAGTTAAAATTGCCAAAAACAAATTAAAAAATCAAAATAAAGCGTCAATGGCTCTAGGGCCCCTTCAGAGATTCACAGGTCGGGCCCTGGACCAATGTACTGGCTGAACATCCCTCTCATAAGTCCTGGTCATATATCAGTTTCAACGCATCACATCTGAGGGATTGCAGGTTAAGGTACAACTCGACCAGGATCCGCAAATTAATCTTATAATTGGCACCTTGCTTTCTAGTCACTCAACTGTTATAGAGGATTGTTTTACAGATCAGTTTCCTCTTTGGTCAGGCAAGTAATTATAAGGTTTCAACACTATATTTTTCAAACGATGGACGTCGGTTACAGGAGGAGAGTGAACACGGTCTGTGTTGACTTGGTCCAGGGTGCCATATATCCGTCTAATGCAGAGGTTCTACTGCCTGCAATAATACGAGACACTTTTGGATTATCGCATGAGGAGATTTATGGCATATCATTAAACGGATCAAGGAGGATCTTCATCAAATTAGCTTGCACTGCAGCTTATCAACGAGTCGTCGATGCATACCAGGAGAAAAAGTTAGTTGTACATCAAGGCCTAGAGGTATGTTTGAAAGATGTTTATGCCACTTTTAAGTGGATTAAGGTGCATAATGTGCCCTTTGAATCCGGACAACAGGATATTAAAGATGTATTTAAGAGTTATGGCATAATACATGCTGTAAACATAGGACGCTGGGCGCAGGGGCTATATGCTGGCGCTTTAGAGGGAACATACTCCATCAAAATTTCCTTGAGGAAACCTATTCCCTCTTATGTACTTATGGAGAATTTTCGCACACAGGTGTACGTCACATACCCAGGGCAGGTGAGGACATGTCGACTGTGTGGAAAGCCGGGTCACTTGGCTGCTGAGTGTAGCCAAAGGAGAGAGGATTGGCGTCGAGGTGGAGCAGAGCAGAGACAGAGAAACGAAGTAAGGAATGTAACGAATGATGGAACAGAAGGAGGCATGGAGTGTGCGGCGATGCAGGGAGAAGAGAAGACATCATGGAGCGTGGAGGTGGACAGAGCGGAGATGGAGGAACAAAGGATGAGTGGGAGGAGCATGGAGGAGGTGGTGTCAGAAGGGGAAAAGACTGGGCCAAACACGGAAGAGGAAGGTATAACTGGTCAGGAGGCTGAGATTTTGAGGGATCTCAATGAGATTCTTGAAGGTGAAGAGCTGACATTGGAGGGGTCAACCAGTGAGGTGTGTGGCATTGGGGTTCTGGAGCAGAACCAGGAACAGGTGGGTGGAGGTGAGGCAGCAGGAGATGGGTGTGGTAAAGCTGTGTTGGATGTCATACAGGTGGAGGTGGAGGTGCACAATGAGCAGGTAAATGAGGACCAGAGAGACAGGGGAGAATCTAGGAAGAGAACTGGTGAGGAGGCTGGTAATGATGTCCTCACACCAGCACAGAGACCTGGTAAGAAAATTTGGTCTGAAGTTGTAGTTGGACAACAGACAAGAGCTAGAGGTAGTGGGGGTGATAAGGGTAAAGGGGGATGGGAGGTGACAGGAAGGGTGGGAGAGGAGGGGTCACAGGTATAACTTTGGAGAGAAAACAACCGAAACCAAAAGGGAAACCTCAACCATTACCTTCCGGTGTTTAAGTATGAACGTGAATGGCCTTAAAAATGAGGCCAAGCGAAAGTGGGTAGAAGTGACATTGATTAGGTACAGGGTAGATGTAGTGTTTTTTCAAGAGCACAATTATAGGTGTGGGTGGGATTTAAAGTTGAAAGGATATCAGTGTTTTGTGGGAGGTTCTGAGTTGTTCAAGGGGGGTGTGGTTGTGGGTATTAGGGACACGTGCCCATTTGTATTGCAGTCATGGGAAGAGGGAGGGGGGGAGAGTGGTGAGGGTTGATGGTCTATGGGGGGAGGTCCAGGTTAGTTTTATTGGAGTGTATATGCCGGCGATTTCAAATAATAGGGTCAAGGAACAATTCGTGAGGGATGAATTAATTTATGCTTTCAGGGGTCTGCCGCAGGTGGTCATCATTGCGGGAGACTGGAACAGCGTTATTAGGGTAAGGGACGTGGAGCCGAGAGGAACAGGTAGTGTTTTGAGGATCTTACGGGAAGTTTTGGATGCGGTGGGGGTTGTCGATGCGGTGGGAGGACGGGGCGAGCCTGTAGAATTCACTTTTTTTAAGGGCAATTATGCGGCTAGATTGGATAGGATTTATGTTTCGAGAGCGGTAGGGGTGGAGAAAGTGGAATGTTTGGATGTAGGTTTTTCAGATCACAAGGGTGTGTTGATGCAAGCGGGTTGGGAGGGGCTGTGAGGGTATACTCGAGTTATTGGAAACTTAATGTGGCAATGTTTAATAGGGTAGAGGGGATGGTGGATTTTGAGGGATGGTGGGAGGGTCTGTGGGGGGGGAGGGGTGTAGTACATGCGGCGAGGTGGTGGAATGAGTGTGGGAAGAAGGGGATAAAGGAGTACTTTGAGAAGGTGGGAAGGGAGGATGCTCTGATATAGGTATGGTTATCAGAGGTATTTAGAGGGTTTATTGAGGGATAGTTATGGTGGGGAAAGCAGGGAAAGGCATGCAGAGAGTGTTGAGGGAGTAAGAAGGGCTCTGAAAGACATTCAGTATGAGAGATTTCATGCTTTACGGGTACGAAGTGGGATGGAGGAGGTGTTAAGGGGGGATAAGGCGTCTGCGGTGGTGTTGAGGCAATTTCAGAAGCGTAGACAGGGTATGTTGCTGACATCTGTAGAGGTGGAAGAGGAGATGGGAGGGTATGAGGTGGGAAGAGTGTTGCAAACTACAGAGGGATGACTGGTTATGCGGAGTGTTGGTTTGGTAGGATTTTGCAGAGGAGGAAAGGGATGAGAGGGCTTGTGTCCAATTATTAGGGGGAATTAATAGAAGGTTGAATGAGGATGATAGGAAGGCAATAGAGGGGGACATAACGGAAGAGGAAGTCTGGGAGGCGGTAAAAGGGTTAAGGGCTGGAAAATCGCCAGGTATAGATGGATTACCGGGAATATAGCATGCAATACTGGAGGGTGCTGAGAGGGTGTTAGTTAGGGTCTTCAATGACATGAGGGAGACAGGAGTAATGGAGAAGTCAGTTAGGACAGGAGTTGTAGTGTTAGTGCCTAAATGTAAAACACCAAAGGGGTTTAAGGACTATAGGACTATTGCGCTCATGTGTACTGACTATAAGATATTTGCAAAGATTTTGGCTAATAGAATCAAAAGAGGTTTAGGGAATATGTTGCACGAGGGACAATTTGGGATACCAGGGAGAAGTTTTAGGAACGGTCACAGTAGAATAAAGAGTTTATTGAAGTTAATCAAGGGGAGTGTTGGGGCTGGATTGGCAGATGGCTTATGACAGGGTGAATAGAGGGGTGCTGTTAGATATCTTAGAAAGGCTAGGTTTTGGAGAAGAAATTGTAGGATGGGTAAGAACTTTATATGCAGAGGCGTTAATGAGGATACAAATAAATGGGATGGTTGGGTGGGCGGTGAACATGGGAAGGGGACTGAGACAGGGATGTCCTCTGTCACAGATCCTCTTTGCTTGTTTCCAAGATCCTTTTTATAGGGTAGTAGATGAGGGTTTAAGGGTAGAAGGGGACATAGGGAAGGATAGGGCAGGGATAGTAGGTTATGTAGATGACACTACGTTGTTAATAAAGACAGAGGAGAGTTTGAGATGGGTTAGAGGTTGGGTGGAGCTTTTTGGTCAGGCAACAGGAATGAGGGTTAATAGATGTAAATCACACCTATTAGAGGTAGGTAGTTGGAGTGGGGGAACATTGGGTTTAAGGGAGGGTTGGCAATGTGTAGAAGCTTTAAAAATCTGTGGGATAGTGTTTTGTAGTGATGGCAGGGTAGCAAGAGAGAAGAATTCGGGGGAAGTGGTGGATTCAGCTTTGAAGCGAATGAGGGGCTGGGGAGTTGGGGACATAACGCTGTTGCAAAGGGTGGTGGTAATTAATGTATTAATTTTTAGTAAATTGTGGTTTAGAGCGGCGGTTTATCCATTATTAGATGCTGATGTGAAAAGGCTACAAAAGGGAGTGCTTAGGTTTATTTGGGGGAATGGAAGGCATTGGTTGAGTAGGGAGGTGGTGGAGACAAGTGTTAAAAATGGAGGGATGGGTTTGATTCCGTTGAGGAGAAGGTTGAAAAGTGTGTTTGTAAAGCAGGAATTTATGATGAAGGGGGAGCTGAGGGGTAGAAGGGTGGGTGCAGTAATGTGTGAGGTTATGGAATGGTGGGGGTAGGGAGCTTAGGGAGTGTGAAGCGGTGTTACGGGTACTACTTGTGTTGAGGGACCCGGGAGTGTGAGAGTAAGCAGATTGGATAGGGCAAGTGTGAGGGAGAAGATAGTAAGGGAGTTGAGGTGTATCCGTTGTATAATTGGAAGAGTATTTGGGGTTGGTTAAAAAGGTGAAGGTGAGGCCTAGGGTGAGAGAAACAGGTTACAGATTCTTAAATGGGATACTGGCGGCGAAAGCTTAGTTGTTCGAGATGAGTCACAGGGGATGGGTCTTGTGATAGGTGTGGTGAATGGGAAACAGCGTTTCACGTGGTATATGTTTGTGAGGGAGGGCGCGTGAGGGTTTGGATTGGGGGGTTATGTGATTGATTGGGGGAGGTTTTCAGTGTTAAAGGCACTTTGTTTGGACTTTGGGGTGTGTGGGAGGAAGTGCATAGAGCTTTGGTTTATATAATGTTAGAGTTCGTGTTTTTGTCATGGAGTATGAGGGTTCAAATAGCGAGGTTTTATTTCATGCTTTGGCTGCGGGATTTATAGAACAAAATGTAGGAATAGGGAGGTTTATGGCAGGGTTTGGGTTTCTAAATTTCCGGCTGCATATAGGGTTTTGACAATGCAACAGTTGTTAGGAGTGGAGAGGGGGTGTTTAGGGCTTGTTCCAAGTATAAGGGTTTTGGTGTGGATGCGGGGGAGGGGTTTGGCGGGTGAGGAGTTTTTGGTTTAAAGTGGTGGGGGTGTTGAAGTATGAGTGGGTGAGGGTGAGGGTTTAGTTTCAGGGTGTATGAGGTGTGAGTGAGGTTGGTGGGGAGGTGTAGGGTAAGGGGTTTCGTGTATCGGTGAGGTTGGTTTTGGTTTCGGTTGTTAAGTGCAGGCCTCTCATTGGGGTGTTTAAAAAAAAAAAAAAAAAAAAAAAATTGATGTATTGATTCTTATATATGTCAAGAGTGATGGGTATATGTTTGTAACACATGGGTAGCATGTTGCAAGGTTGGTTATTTGTGTTAGCAAAAACATGAAGGTCACTGACCATATTAATTGTTTCATTGGGTATAGACTGTAAACTGTGGTCTTGGGAGGTGATTATATTCATAATTTATAACAGAGTACAATTGTGGTAATTGTTTCGGTACTATCCAGTTTTAATTTTGGCAGTATAGCTGAGCCTTGTTAATGTAAATTTGGTGTATGTGATTTGATGTTCAAATCTTGTAGTCGAACTATGACTTCAAATGATTTATATGATATTTGTAATGTGACCTTTTAGAGATGTAAGCCTTCTACTTGACAGGAGGAGGTTTGTTTCGAGATATTAAGTTTTTTAGTCAAATGGTTGCAAGTATATTGCATAAGAAATTGATGTTGTATTGTACTTGGGTACTTAGGATACCTCAATATTTTTCGTGTAAGGAAGTTAAGGTATGGTGTAACAATAACGTTGCATTGATATGGGTATCATGTTTTGAGATTGTGTGCTGTTCTTTGTTTGGTGTGATGTTGACACACTTATATGTACGTATTTATATAGTTATTGATGATTGATCTGTATATAGGATGATAAATGTCCGGCAGGATTTGATATATTTTGTATAATACGTACAGTTAGTCGGGAATAAGGAAAGGGGATAATCGTGCTTTGTACGTATTATTTTATGTAACTAGTTTGTTTAAGAATTTTTTCACGTATATGTTATGTACGTAATTTTAGTTTTGTTACCAATTGATTGTTAGGAATGTGTAAATATATTTGTATTATCTATTATCTCCTTGTGGGGAGTTCTATAGGTTCTTTTGTAATAGTGTTTTCAGGAGATAACGTTAAAGCTTGGAAAAAAAAAAAATATGTATAGAGGGGATAAGGAAATGTGTGGTTGAGTTTCAAGGGTGGGTTGGGTTGGATGGAGTCAGTTTTGACATCAGTCAGTGTGGCTGTCATGAGGAAAGGGTACATGTTATTATGGGAATTCCTTTTTGGTAGATGGGAGTAGGGGATGGGGAAATGTATAATGTTTTGATTATTATATTTATCAAGTTAATGAATGTGCTTATGATTATTAGCTTTGGTTACCTTGGTCTTCGGATATAAGTCTGTCTTAAGGGATCTTGTATAGTGAGGAATTATGTGTTAGTATATACGGTTGATGGTTGTATTTTGTGATAACCGTTTTGTAACAAAGTATCATTTTGTTTGTGTTTTGTATAATTTCTGTTTTAAATAAAATATATAAAAAAAAAAAAAAAAAAAAAAAAAACATCTTTCTGATTATTTTCATTGATGAGAGAGAAATCAATATAAAAAATGCTATGTGTATAGTGTTATTGATGCTATACAATATCGACTGTCTTATCAATACGCCACTTACACAGCAGGCATTTTCAGTCAAATACAGGAGAATATAATCCCTGGAAAAGTAGTAGAAGTTGGTTTGACAGGTTTCACTGTCTTCAGTATAATATTAGCCTGTAATCGACTTTAAAATCCTTTTGCACAATCGAAAAGTTACTGAAAGAAATATAGAAAAGTGTGTTAAAGTTGCATTAGACACGTGTGCAAAACTTGCGTATATTTTATGCCAATGTTTTCTGCAGCACAACAGGCTTTTCATCAGTAAAATTCAGACGAAAGTAACACCGTAGAGGTGTAGAAGAAGTGATTATGAGGTGAACAGCCCTTCAGCCTTGGTAGGATGAGGTAAGATCCTCAAGCCTTGAGGGAATGGCATCCGTATTCTCTCAGGCTGCAACACTACTCGCTGAAGACGCCCCACTCTGAAGAAGCTTCCTTTGCTACATAATTATTATTCAGATCTTATACAGAGGTCAGTGTCTGAGTGTTCTTTGACTTCCTCTCATAGCACTACTCAGTTCACCGTTTGATGAAGAGGTTGGAAAACTGCAGTTTAAGAGTTCTTGTAACTCCTGTACTAGTTCCCGCAGAAAAACTGCCCTTAAAATACTGTAATTTAATAATTTGGCGTACTTAGTGGCATTGCAAAAAATGGTTGATCTGATTCTTGTTCTTCAGAATGGTAAGTCAGTGTTTTGTTTGGAGATTCCATTTTGTTGTACAAACTTCTTTTTCATCCCTTTAATTTACTTGAAAAAAATGAGAAGGTCGCCGGAAAATTGTCATTGAAAATGAGGAGTGTAGACGAATAGTTCAGAAAACCGACAAGTTGATAAATTAGACACATATGCAACACTTGGGTATCTTTATTGTGGAAACGTTTCGCCACACAGTGGCTTCATCTGCCATGCACAGAAAATGTCAGCCATTTATCTTCTTACTTTAAAAATCCTTCAAGACACTCCACTGAGTGAATTAATTTCTAAGAGTTCAGGTAATATATTTTGTTTGTCTATCTCAAAGAAAGGTCTTGTTTTGCCAAAGTTTTACTCTTGCATCAGTATCAAAAAATGTTTAAAAAGCTTTTCATAGAGAGTTGCTTCTAATAATGGAAGTATCAGGCAATTCTCCCTCATATTTTCCCTACATATTTCCGCAATGAATTTTGTATCATAAGCTCTAGTATGGAAGAAAAGTGCAGAAGTGTGCAGCAAGAAGAAGCAGCTTTGTAAGAATATGCAACAAAGCAAAATATAATTATTAAAATTAAAAGGAATCAGTAGATCTGCTAATGTTGCCAACACAAAGAATGTGCATGACAAGAATATAGTGTTAGACACTTGAGTGGCTGTTGGGCGACTACGTAGGTGCACATCTTAGAGGAAGAGTGCCATCAAGAAACTCCGAATGATTCATAAGATCTTATTGGCACGAATGTGTACAAGTCATTTAGCCTAGGGTTCTAACCCATGGCATGACAGTTGCAAAACAGAAGGCCAGCGCATTATTCACTGTACCATGATGGACTAATAAGGTTAGCCCAAATAAGTGTTTTTCTATACACCACATTATAGCTAGCATGGGTCCCAGTGTGATCTCAACTGACGGATTTTACAGACGAATCTCACACCAGAGGACTGTAGTGAACGTTTTAGGCCAGCATGGTACAGTGGATAACTCATTAGCTTACTAGTTTTAGAGATGATTTGTCATAATTTCGAACCCTCCAGGCATTCTTTTAAACACGATGACTATCGGAGTCACACTCACTGCGTATGGACGACTGATGGAGAGACAGACTATCTTGGTAAGGATAAATAGACATAATCGTCTTTTGACACACATCAAATCTAAACGTATATTCACCATTCCTTGAGGTATGCGTGCAGTGGACAGGAACTACTATAGCATCATGTGAATGGTGGTCATCTATTGAAATTTTGTTGAAAGTAATTATATTACTCTGGCTACTGGGTGATTTTTTTTTACTGTCCTCTCTCTCTCAGATGTTCCTGCTAATTTATTGTTCTCTCCCAGTCTGCAGTATTTTTCTGCATACCTTAGTAATTGTTTTTGAATGGTCTTGTTTCGTTTCATTATAGTTGAGAGGGTCAATTTCACTGCATGTATTTTAACCCCCTCAAGAACTTTCCAAGTGTCTGATATTTAGTCACCTGGTTCTCTTCAGGCTGTCTTCTGTTAGGCTAATGATATTTTGAATCACCTGTTCTTCCAACTGCAATATTTCGTATTCAGTCCTCAATTCGGCCTCCTTGGATAATCAATGAGCTCTGTTTCTCCTCTTCGCATTTCCTTCCCTCCATATTTCTGTCTTTTTTTTTTTTTTGAGTGTTTTCTTTGTTGTTCCACTTATCTCCTGCACCTCCTGAGAGTATCTCTTCGAAGGTCTGCTTGCAACTTTCCTTCAACAGCGCCAGTTCCCTCTTCAGTTCCTTCAGATCCTCTTCCATCCCTTTGTACCCTT
>WNWK01034576.1:0-20373 GCA_009830355.1 Cherax destructor
AAATTTTTTGGGGGGAAATATTACTTTTTTTTTCGTATGTTTAATTTAGACCGACCTTCTGTAACGGATTAAGACGAAATCCAGGGGTTCCCCCTGTACATCTGTCCTCACCAAAATAATAAAGTCCAAGAAACTGCACTATACTAATGGGTTACTGAAATGAGAGGAGATATAAAAAAAAAGGGGGAAACTCTCTAAACCCCCAAAAGGCCCCCAAAAAAGCTGAACAAAACCAGAGATACATATTGTTCTAACTAAACTAACCACAACTCCAGCCTATTGAAACAGCTAACAAGATAAATGACTTCTTCTCAACTATAGGATCAAGTCAGGCACCAATACCCGAGTGAGTGATTACCTAGATGGAAGCTTCCCAACATCCCTCTATCAAGCTCCAATCAAGTCCACTGAAGTCACCTGTTATTAACTCATTTAAAAAAAATAAATCAGGATATCTAGCTCACATCCCATCACTATTGTTCAAACGAGCGGCTGATGTCTTCTCACCCACCATTACGTTACTTTCTTCTAACCCACCTTTACGTTACTTTCTTCTCACCCACCAGTATGTTACTTTTTAACAAATCGCTAGAAACCAGAACTTTCTCAACATTACTCAAGATAGCAAGGGTTACACCAATACACAAAGGTGGTGCCCCAACAGATGTAAAAACATAGGCCAATAAAAAACTTCCCTTTACCCCCCAAAATCTTCAGGAAACTCATACACAAGAATTACTATACTCCTTTATAATTAAAAAAGTATCCCCCCAACCCCCCTGCCAGTTTGTCTTCAGGAGAAACAAAAGCACAAATGACAAATTACAAAAAAAAAGCCCTTTTTTTGCAGGGTTTTAAAAAAAAAATGAATACAGTGGACCCCAACGAATACCCGAAATCGTGCAATTATGAAAAGAAAAATTTTTTGTAAGTTCTTGTGGAAGTGTTTTTTGGGGGGGGTCGGGAAATGAAAAAACCCCTCGGAAATTTTCCTTGGGGAAAAATTCGTTCGGTAATGGCACTTGAGCAGATTTTAGGAGTGAATTTTTTTTGAAACTCGGGGTCCACTGTAAAGGGGGCCCCCGGTTCGGGCCCCCTTAACAAATTTTGGGAAAAAGTAATTTTTTTGGGAAAGGGTTGAAAAAAAATTTCCCCGGGGTTCCCCAAAGGTATTGGGCGTGTCCGCCTCTAAAGGGCGGGACACCGGTGGCGTTGTTTACCTTTGGGAAGAAAAATTACCCAGTGCGCTCTTTCAAAGATTCACAATATTTTTTGGGGTTTTTTTTTGGGGGTTTTTAGTGATTGTCACTGTGAAATAAGCCCATGGGTCCAAAGAAGCTTCCTAGTGGCCCCCCCGTGGTAGCAGGCATGCGGGGGGTGTAGCATTCATGCGGGGTTTGAGCATTCATGGGGGGAGTGTAGCATTCATGGAGGGAGTGTAGCATTCATGCGGGGGAGTGTAGCATTCATGCAGAGAGTGTAGCATTCATGCGGGGGAGTGGGGGTTTTTCCCCATGCAGGATTTAAAAGCATTCATGCGAGGTAAACATTCATGCGGGAGTTAATTAAATGCGGGGGAGTGAAACATTCTTTTGGGGGAAAGTGTAGCATTAAATGCAGAGAGTGTGGCATTCATGCAGGGAGTGAAAGCATTCAGGCAGAGAGTGTAGCATTCATGCAGAGAGTGTAGCATTCATAGGGAGTGTAGCATTCATGCAGAGAGTGTAGCATTCATGAAAAAAATTAAACATTCAGGGGGGGGAGTGAAAACATTCATGCGGGGGAGTGAGCATTCATGCAGAAGTGTAGCATTCATGCGGGGGAGTGTAGCATTCATGCAGGGGGGTGTAGCATTCATGCGGGGGAGTGTAGCATTCATGCGGGAAAATTGTAGCTTTCCCTTGCAGAGAGTGTAGCATTCATGCGGGGGTGTAGCTTTCATGCAGGGTGTGGCATTCAGGGGGGGGAGTGTAGCATTCATGCGGGAGTGTTGGGGCATGCAGGAGTGTAGCAGGCATGCAGGGAGTGTAGGGGCATGCGGGGGAGGTAGCAGGCATGCAGGGGGTGTAGCATTCATGCATTAAAAAAAAAAAAGGGGGAAGTAACCCCAGAGGGGGACTTGTTACCTAAACCCCCTTTTTTGGGGGGGTTTCCCTTTCCCAACCATTAACCCCCTGCCCCTGTCAGCAACTCTAGCTTCCAGATGCTTGCAACTCTTCAAAAAAAGGTAAGTAAATGTTATTGTTTTTTTGTTTTGAGGTTTTTTTTTTGTGGAAGAATTAATTGTTTTTAAATTTTTCTTATGGGAAATAAGGTTTCAGATAACGAAAGATTCAGATTAAGTAATAGCTCCTGGAACGGATTAATTTCTTAACCGGGGCCACTGTATCCATTAGGACTTTTAAGCCCAAGAAACTTTTTATACAGTAGACCCCGAGCATCCCTATTTACAAACTTGATCATTACAGTATCAGTGGGCATGACTTGCATATACATATATAGTCTTACCATACTAAGACAGCAATACATCTCTTTTAAGAACAAACCTCCCCATCAAGACCTTTGGACATTGGGTTCCCCAGGGAAGGGGCGCTGACCCCTACTTTTTTCCCTTTTTAAAAATCAACAACCTTCCCAAAAGTATTACAACAACTCAGACCTTTAGTCATCTCCCCCCCCAAATCTTGCATCACTCAACATTATTATTAATGAAAAGGGGTTTAAAAATATCAACCTGGATGACTACCAATAAATTTACACTTAAAATTGACAAAACCTTATATATTATGTTTAGGGGCAAAGAAAGTAATGTCCAACTAAACATTATGATTAACAACACTCTTGTGCTACACACATAATGAGGAAAATTTCTGAGTCTTCACCTCGACAGCAATATCTAACACACAGCAAAAATAGTATGCAAAACAATTAGCATGCTCTCAAAAATATGTTATATACCACAAACAGCACCACCTACATTATACTATTCACATGATCTACCCTACCTCACATATGCTATTTGTGGCTTGCGATCTACAACAACAAATCACACTTAAGCCAATAATACCTCAACAAAGCAAGTAAATAAAGAAATTTCCCAGCAAACTAAAACTGAATGTTTAATTTTGGGTGGTGACACTTTGAAGTGTCAGTAAGGGTAAATTCCTCTATTAGCGACAAAATCATTTATGTGAGGTCTGAACCCCTATCTCCGTCGTTAAGTGAGGAGGCTGGCCAGTAGAGCTGATTTCCTCTATTCTGTTTATTACAATATACAGTGGACCCCAGATTTCGTACTTAATCCGTTCCAGAAGGTGGATTACAAATCCAGAGAGAAGTACAAAGAACCTAGTAATATTTCCCGCAAGAAATAATATAAGAAATACAAAATTAATCATTCCAGAATGCAAAATATTAACAAAATGAATTTTTTTAAAAGAATAACTATCGTTTATACAAAACAATGAGAAATAAATATAAGGAGTGTTACAATGATAAATGAACATTACATACCCCTTTGGTAGAAAGACTCTTGAGAAGGGCGAGGAGAGGGAGTTGAGGTTATTGTTTGGAAGGAATCCTTCTATAAGGACTAGGTATCAAAGCCCTCTCTGGGGTTACTTCCTTCTTTGTCTTTTACAGCCTTTGCTGGCCTTAAATTCACTAACAGCAGTACTTGTTCCGGGCATTTTCTTTCTGAGATCCGTGCAACTGCCTTGCCTTGCCATGATGATGCAGCTCTACAACACTATCTCCCACGGCTAACTGTTTTTCATTGATTCACACCAACAACAACTTCTCCACATCTTGATTGTTTTGTGAATCTGTTTCGTTAGTATATTTACCTTTGCAACTTTAGCTTCCTTGATTTCTACTTTCTTTGCAAAGGGTTGTCACTGAACTTTCTTTGAAAGCCCATAATTTGGCTTATTTAGCAATCGCAATCAATAAGCTAAACACAAAAATTCTGAGGAAAATGTTTCAGATGAGAATGCTCACTCAACCAGTAACAGAGCCAGAGTGAACTTAAGCATGAAAGTGGCGGCGTCGGGAGACACGTCATAATCATCTGTTCCGGATGGAGGTACAAATGCCAACAAAATTTAAGCCCAAAGTGTTCTATATGATATTCGGACCGTACGAAAACCGGGGTCCACTGTACAGTACACTATTATTACCAAACATTTAAAAAAATATACCAAGAAATTTTATAAATGGTGCAAAAGGCAACATTAAACAATATCCAAAGATGGTTGACACAAACCCACTATAATTATAGTATGCTCCTCATAGCGACAAATTCGTTTACCGGCGTGGTCTTAGGAGCGGAACTCCGTTGTTAAGTGAGAGGCTCAAATAATAAGGATATTCAATTCTCTTTTTTATTCATTGTAATTTCCTAAATTTTTATTTAACCACCTAAGAGACTGTATATATAAAACCACTCAATTTATCATTGCCTTATTTATCTCAAAGTTAGTCTTAAGTTTGCCAGAAATGCTCTGCATATTAAGGGCTTTCAGAATGCATACCTAAATGTCATTCACTTCTGTACAAACACTGGATCATGCTGAAACAAAGTATCTTATCTTATCTAGGGTTACATCTTTACATTAGTTGTGCTTGGTGGCTGAATTCCCTCACTTAGTATCATGAAATTATAATAATTTCGAAAGAACAAAGTCATCTTCCTGACGTTACACACACTGTTTGCTGGTGGTGGAGACAACAACTCTTAGCTTCATTGTTTACCCGTAAATCGATCATGAGACTTTCCTCAGGAATGAATATGTTACAGGAGACCCAAACAATGAAAAGGTCAAAAATAATGGCTAGTGGCATATTTGAAGGCACAAACTGCATACTTGTACTTTGGGCATCCCATCACCTGCCCACTAAGGAGTTAAACTGAAATTTATGGAAATAGTGTAAAGCTGACAAAATACAGTGGTACCCCGGTTTACGATGGTCCCCAAACTCACCCTTTTATGTAAGTTTATTTTTTTAAATGCTTTTGTAAGTGTAATTTTGGGGTCTAAAAGGACTAGTCTATTTTACAACTTTTCTTAAGGAGATAAGTCGTTTGGTAATAGCACTTAGACAGCATTCTGGAATGAAAAATATCGTAAGCCGGGGTACCACTGTACCAACTTTTGGAGTGCTGGGGTTATCATGGTTGAATGAGTAGTTTCTTGGGATCAACTAGATAGGATAGAAAGCATGACAATGAAATAGCCAGGATTCAAGTCCAATTTTGGGCAATGGAATAGACTGAAAATACTGAGCCTCAAACAGGGCAAAATCATTCTTGCATAAAGTGCTCCCAACTCCAACTTTTGCACCAGAGTAATTCAATGAGTACAATAGAACCCTGTATTGGTTTCCATGATTTCAGTTATCTGCAGTTTACCATGGCCTGAAAATGTGTATGAAAATATTAATATTTTTCAGACCACCAGCGGACTTTAAACTGCAAGGAAACTGAATCCATGGATGCTGGGGTTCTACTGTATACATATGTAAAATGTTTATTTCCATTAAGTTAGGCTTAAGGTTGCCCAAAATGCTCTGTATAACTGGGGGCTTTCCATATGCAATGTGCTCTCTCAGGGTTGTGAACCCTGCTCTCCAGCTTATGAATGGTTGAGAATCTTTTCCTGAACATAACAAAACAGTGGGTAGAATGAAGGTGGTAAGGCAGCTGGGATTGATGGGATAAAGATAGAATGTTAAAAGCAGGTGGGGATGCTATAGTTTTGGAGTGGTTGGTGCTATTATTTAATAAATGGTATGGAAGAGGGTCCTAAGAATGCCCATAATGCACAGCATATTAGGGGCTTTTAGCATGTACATCTCATCAATAACTATGTATCTTGTCTACCTTATGTATCACTGTACAATGTCTCAATAAAAATATTATTATTATTATTATTAAGTGGAGTACCTAGGGATTGTGAGAGCATGTATTGTTCCTTTGTATAAAGGCAAAAGAGGACAAAAGAGAGTGCAAAAGTATCGAGGGGAATAAGTCTGTTGAGTGTACCTGGTAAAGTGTATATTGAGTTATTGTGAAAAATTAAAGTAAGACAGAAAGCAGGATAGCAGATGAACAAGGGGGCTTTAGGAAAGGTAAAGGGGTGTGTAGACCAAGTGTTTACAGTGAAACATAGGTGAACATTATTTGGATAAGGGTAAAAAGAGGTTTTGTGGCATTTATGGATTTGGAAAAAGGCATATGATAGGGTGGATGAGGGGGCAATGTGGCAGATGTTGCAGGTGTATGGAATAGGAGGTAGGTTACTGAAAGCAGTGAAGAGTTTTTATGAGAATAGTGAGGCTCAGGTTAGTGTGAGTAGGAGGGAGGGGGACTATTTCCCAGAGTAAAGTGGGCCTTAGACAAGGATGTGATGTCACCACGGTTGTTCAATATATTTATAGATGGGGTTGTAAGAGAAGTGAATGCGAGGTCTTGGCAAGGGTGTGGGGTAAAAGATAAAGAATCAAATACAAAGTGGGAGTTATCACAGTTGCTTTTTGCTGATGACACTGTGCTTTAGAATTCTGAAGAGAAGTTACTGCAGAGGTTGGTGGATGGGTGGTAGGGTGTGTAAGAAGAAAATTAGTGAATATAGGAAAGAGTAAGGTGATGAGGATAACAAAAAGATTGGGTGACGAAGATTGGATATCAGATTGGAAGGAGAGAGTATGGAGGAGGTGAATGTATTCAGATATTTGGGAGTGGACATGTCAGCAGATAGGTCTATGAAGGATGAGGTGAATCATAGAATTGTTTGAGGGAAAAGGGTGAGTGGGCATTTCGGAGTCTGTGGAGACAAAAAGAACTTTGTCCCATGGAGTAGAGGGAATGTGTAAGTATAGTTATACCAACACTCTTATATGGGTGTGAAGCATGGGTGATGAATGTTGCATTGAGGAGGAAGGCTGGAGGCAGTGGAGATGTGTGTCTGGTCAATGTGTGGTGTGAATATTATGCGAGGAGAGAATTCGGAGTTTGGAAATTGGGAGGTGAGTTGCAAAACCATTATCAAGAGCTGAGGAGGGAGTTATTGAGATGGTTTGGTGTATAGAGAGGATGGAACAAATAGAATAATGACTTCAGAGTGTATAAATCTGTAGTGGAGGGAAGGTGGGGTAGGGGTCGACCTAGAAAAGGTTGGAAGGAGGGGTAAAGAGGAGGTTTTGTGTGCGAGGGCTTAGACTTCCAGCAAGTGCATGAGCATGTTAGATAGGAGCGAATGGAGACAAATGGTTTTAGGACTTTACGTGCTGTTGGAGTGTAGGCAGGTAACATTTTATGAAGGGTTTCAGGGGCTTCGGCAGGCCGGACTTGAGTCCTGGAAGATGGGAAGTACGGTGCCAGGCACTCTGAAAGGAGGGGTGTTAATGTTGCAGTTTTGTAGCTGTGGATGTAAGCACCTCTGGCAAAACAGTGATGGAGTGAATGGTGATGAAAAAATTTTCTTTGTCGGGCCACCTGCTTTGGTGGGAAATGTCTATGTGTTATAAAAAAAAAATATAAAATAAGGGAAATAAAACAAAAACTGAAATTACAGAGAAGGAGTCTACGAGTTTGGAGGATGAGCAGGGCATTGTCCATTACCAGGGAGGCACTTGAGTTCCAATTTATTTTCAGGAGGTATTTTTTCACACTGGGGCCAAACACTTCATGGACCTCTTTGAAAAATTTGTCTCGTGACCTATGCCTTATTATTAGCTTTCCACAGACAATTTATTCTTGATGACATTGTTTTCTTGAAAACACTGGGATTTTTCTGGTGATACACCAGTAAAGTTTTCACTCTAAAAATCCCCACTAGTATTAACTCAGAACAAGGATTAGCCTGTATTTCATAGGCTTGTGTCCTGTGGAGCCTTTTCCTCTGAAATAATATAGATTCATCTTTGGCATTTTCTTCCAAAACAGGTGTTTCGTCACAATTACACACTTGTTGGGGTTTGAATTTTCAGTCTCTCATTGCCCTTAAATTCCTGCAAAAAAAATTTCAGCTGCCCGTTTGTGGACAGCTGCCTCATCATGCTGCCACAACACTGTGTATACCACTACGCTTCTTAAATCTGTCAAACCAGCCTCTGCTGTGCTTAAAATCACTAGAATCAGCACTGATTCCAGTCATTTCTTTACAAGATAAAGCCAGAAACAACTGCCTTGCCTTTCTAAATGATAAACTGAAACATCACTCGCTATCTGTTTACTGTTGATCCACACCATAACAACTTCTCAACCTCTTCGACTGTTTGTGATCTATTTTGGTTAACATGTGTCAGCACCTTTAGCAACATAAGCTTCATGAGTTTTTCACTTCATCAGGATAGAGAATCTCGTAGTTGATTTGATTTTACCGTACATCATGGCAAGCTCCCCACCGTCTGTACTCTCATATTTTTCTACTATCTCCTTCTTCCTTCCTATCATGTTCCTCCACTTTCTTTACCACAGGAGTGCCACTAGGAAGCTTCTTTGGGCCCAAGGTGTGGCTTATTTCACAGTCACAATTAATGAAGAAGCTCTAAACATAATGGTGTGAAATGTTTGGATGAGCGCGCAGGGGGTAATGTTAACTCAAGGATAAACAATGAACTGGCTCACAACGCCTGCATGGGGAGGCGCCTTAAGCATGGGCAGGCAGACAGGTCTGGTACAATGGCGAGGCTCACAGGGGCAACGGCAAAACTCGGGACAAAATTTGAGTGCAAACTCGAAGCGGCCAATACTCAGGGGCGGCTGAAACTCGGGGTTCCACTGTACAGTAGAACACCAGCATCCATGGATTCAGTTTCTGGGGTTTCCAGTTACTCTGCGGTTTAATATTTTCAGTGCATGGTAAACTGCAGATAACTGAAATTATGGAGAAACCGATTACAGGGTTCTATTGTATTCACTGAATTACTCTGGGAGCACTTTATGCAACAATGATATTCCCTGTTTGAGGCCTAGTATTTTCAGTCTATTCCATTGCCCAATTGACTTGAATCCTGGCTATTTCATTGTCATGCTTTCTATCCTATCTAGTTGATCCCAGAAACTGCCACATTTCAACCATGATGTTTGTGTTAATCACCCAAAAGTTGGTATTTTTGGTCAGCTTTACACTATTTCCCATAAATTTCAGTTTAACTCCTTAGTGAGCAGGTGATGAGGATGTGCCCAAAGTACAAGTATGCAGTTTTTGTGCCTTCAAATATGCCACCTGCCAATATTTTTGACCTTTTCATTGTTTGGGTCTCCTGTAACATATTCATTCCTTTGAGAAAGTCTAAGACGGACATAAGGGTAAACATGAAGCCAAGGCTTTGTTCCACCCAGCAAACAGTGTTTAACTGTCAGGAAGATGACTTGTTCTTTCCAAAATTTTTATTATAATTTCATGATAAAGAGTGGAATTCAGCCTGGGCACACTAATGTAATTACCTGGGATCGATAAGATACAGTGGTTCCCGGTTTCGTACTTTATTCGTTCCAGAAGGTTGTTCGGGGTGCTGTTACTAAATGAATTTGTTCCCATAAGGAATAATGTAAATTAGATTAGTCCATTTCAGCCCCCCAAAAATACACTTACAAATGCATTTACAATAATACATTTAAAATAATTGTTGGTTGGGAGCAGTAAAAACTCGGGGTCCACTGTACTTTTTTCAGCATGTCAGTTTTTTGTCAGAAGTGAATGACATTTAGGTATGCATTCTGGCCCCTTAATATGCAGGTATTTCTTGCAAACTTAAGACCTTAAGATAAAAAAGGCAATAAAACAAATTGAGTGGTATTATATACAGTCTCTTAGGTGGTACCAGAAAACATCTCCCTGTGGGTCCTTAGAGAGGGAAAGGGCTTGTGTGGCATAACCACAATCTTCAACACATCCAAACTGGGCCTCCAGTGGCCGGGCAAATGAGTTCCTTTTTTAAGAAAGGAAAAAGAAACGAGGCACTAAACTATGACCAGTGTCACTGATTGTATAGTATGAAAAGTCAGGGAAAATATCAGGAGGAGAGTGTTAGGGGCACCTGGAACGGAACAAGATTTAAATGACAAAACACGGATTAAGGGGCAGACTTTTACACTACAGACCTGTGTCACTGACGTGTATAGTACGGTTTCAGGGAAGGGAAAAACCTGTCACAAACCTACAGTTTTTTGCCAAGCTAACAAGCAAACACGAGAGAAGAGGGTGGATGGGGCCATTTTCTTGGACTGCAAAAAGGCCTTCCCAAAACAGTTCCTCCCGAGGTTAATGCAAAAGCTAGAGGATCAGGCACACGTAACAGGAAAGGCCTGCAATGGATCAGAGAATATCTGACAGGGGGCAACAACGAGTCATGGTCGTGACGTGGTGTAAGTGGGCACCTGTGACGGCGGAGTTCCACAGGGGTCAGTCCTAGGAAAAGTGCTGTTTTGTATATGTGAATCACATGACGGAAGGGGGTAGACTCAGAAGTGTCCTGTTTGCAGATGATGTGAAGTTAATGGTAAAATTAAACAGATGAGGACCAGGCAGGACTACAAGAGACCTGGACGGGGTGGGGTTTTGGGCCAGAAACTGGTTACTCAATTCCGCCCATGCAAAGTCATGAAGATCGGGGGAAAGGGGAAAAAACCGCAGACAGAGTATGGCTGGGGGGCCAAGACTGCAAACCTCACTCAGGAGAGATCTTGGGGTGAGTATAATACCGAGCATCTCCGGAGCACACATCAACCCGATAACTGCTGCAGCATATGGGGCCTGGCAAACCTGAAATAGCGTTCCCATCCTCAGTAAAGGAATCGTTCAGGGGCACTGTACACCGTGTATGTCAAGCCCATCTGGAGTATGGAGCACCAGTTTGGAACCTACCTGGTCAGCACGTCCCTAAATTGAAAGGAAAAAATTTTTAAAAAGGCAGTTCAAGGAAATGGCTGCGACACTTTTGGGGGACAGGAGGGGGTTTGAAACATGATCGACATACAAAATACTCGAGAATAGATAAGGTGGTCAGAACAAAGGGTGTTCCAGGATGGGACACAGAAACAAAGTCAATTGGAAGTTAGGGGCTCAGATGAGTCCAAGGAATGTTAGGAAGTATTTCTTCAGTCACAGAGTTGTCAGGAAGTGAAATAGTCTGGAAAGTGAGGTAGTGGAGGCAGGAACCATGCATAGCTTTAAGGAGGTATGATAAAGCTCATGGAGCAGGAGAGAGACCCGTAGCGTCAGTGAAAGGTGGGCCAGGAGCCGAGTCTCGGCCCCTGCAACCACAATTAGGTGAGTAAAAATGTTGTCAGGAAGTGGAATAGTCTGGAAAATTTAGGTAGTGGGGCAGGAACCCATGCTTTAAGGGGGTATGATAAAGCTCATGGGCGGGGAGAGAGAGAGGACCTTGCAGCAGTCAGTGAGGGGCGGGCCAGGAGCTGAGTCTCGCCCTGCAACCACAAATGGTGAGACAAATAAGGGGATTGCCCCCACACAAGCAAAATCAGAGTGGCCGGATGGACGAGGGCATGTCATTATATACCCCTAGAATATAAGCAAAAATCAGCTCAATTTCAGTCCTGAAACCAATCAAATCATCTCTATTTCTGTAACATCTCCCCTTTCCCTTCTATCCCAAAAGAGACCAGAAATCGAAATCAAAAAAAAAAACCATACGAAAGTATACCGCAAAGTTCTTTTTTTAAAACCTATGCACTGCTTGCTGCAGGATTTTTGTATATGGGGCCCTTCGAAATACCCATTTTTTTCATGTCTAGGCCCAAATTTCAATCACAGCTTATCAGTAAGGGTGAGCTCATAACATAGTACTAGGGACCGAAATGGTTCAAACTAGTAGAACAATGGGACCGACCTCAAAAGTTAATTCAGGATCGTACCTGTGAAATTCACCCATAATTTCTCACACCTACTGTTGTTGGGAAAAATACTGAATTGCTTTTGTTGGTGGTATACAGTACTGGTGTATTATACACATGGTATACAGTCTGGTGTATTATACACATGGTATACAGTACTGGTGTATTATACATGGTATCAGTACTGGTGTATTATAAAACATAATTTTTCAATCTGTGTAATTTTACATGGTATGAATTCTGGGGTATATACACATGGTATACAGTACTGGTGTATTATAAAATGGTATACTTGCTGGTGTATTATACACATGGTATCAGTACTGGTTATTATACACATGGTATCAGTACTGGTTATTATACACATTATACAATACTTAATGATATACACATTATGGGACTGGTGTATTATACCATTTAACAATCTGGATATCAATTATCCCCACCCGTTATACCCAAAAGTACTTTGTGTATTATACCCCCATGGATCGAATGTTTTATTATTACACATTTGGGATCTTAAAAGCCCGTGTAATTACACATGGTATACAGTACTGGTGTAATATACACATGGGATACAGTACTGGTTATTATACACATGGTATACAGTACTGGTGTATTAAAACATAATTAATTTCTGGTGTATTATAAAATGGTATACAGTACTGGTGTATTATACACATGGTATACATACTGGTGTATTATAAAAAATGGTTTTACAGTACTGGTGTATTATAACATGGTATACAGTACTGGTGTATTTTGCACATGGTATACAGTACTTGTATTATACACATGGTATACAGTACTGGTGTATTATACACATGGTATCAGTACTGGTGTATTATCCCTGGTATACAGTACTGGTGTATTATAAAAGGTATACATCTGGTGTATTATACATGGTATACAGTACTTGTAATATACACATTTTATACAGTACTGGTTATTATACACATGGTTACAGTACTGGTGTATTATACACATGGTATACAGTACTGGGTATTTTACAATGGTATACAGACTTGTATTATACACATGGTATACAGTACTGGTGTATTATAAAATGGGATACAGTACTGGTGTTATTATACAACTGGTATACAGTACTGGTGTATTATACAATTATACAGTACGGGGTATTATACACGGAAAAACAGTACTGGTGTATTATAAAAATGGGATACAGTACTGGGTATTATACACATGGTATACAGTACTGGTGTATTATACAATTATACAGTACTGTTTTATTATACACATGGTATACAGTACTGGTGTATATACACATGGGATCAATTCTGGGTTTTATTATACCATGGTATACATCTGGTGTATTATCACATGGTATACAGTATGTGTATTATACCATGGTATCGTACTAATTATTACATTATACAGTACTGGTGTATTATACCGGAAAACAGTACTGGTGTATTATACACATACACGGTTCAATACTGGTGTATTATACACATTTACAGTACTGGTGTATTATACATGGTATACAGTACTGGTGTATTATAACTGGTATACATCTGGGTATTATACACATGGTATCAGTACTGGTGTATTATAAAATGGTATCAATGCTGGTGTATTATAAAAGGTATACAGTACTGGTGTATTATAAAATGGTATCAGTACTGGTGTATTATACACATGGTATACAGTACTGGTGTATTACACATGGTATACAGTACTGGTGTATTATACAAGGTATACAGTACTGGTGTATTATACACATTATACAGTACTGGTTATTATAAAATGGTATACAGTACGGTGTATTATACACAGGGATCAGTACTGGTGTATTATACACTGGTATACATCTGGTGTATTATACATGGTAAAAGTACTGGGTGTATTATCACATGGTATCAGTACTGGTGTTTACACATGGTATACAGTACTGGTTATTATACACATGGTACATACTGTGTATTATACACATTTCCGTACTGTTATTATACACATGGTATACAGTACTTGTATTATACATGGTATCATACTGGTTTTTTCACATGGGTATACAGTACTGGTGTATTATACAATTATAGTACTGGTGTATTATAAAATGGTATACAGTACTGGTGTATTATACACATGGTATACAGTCCCTTGTATTATACACATGGTATACAGTACTGGTGTATTATACACATGTATACAGTACTGGTGTATTATACAATTATACAGTATGGTGTATTATACACAGGGTATGAGTACTGGTGTATTATAAAATGCTATCCCAATATGGTGTATTATACACATGCTATACTTTTACTGGTGTATTATACACATTATAAAAATGTGTTATGCACATGCTATACAGAAACTGGTGTATTATAATGCTATACAGTACTGGTGTATTATAAAATGCTATACAGTACTGGTGTATTATCACATCTATACAGTACTGGTGTATTTTTACACATGTATACAGTACTTGAATTATACACATGCTATACAGTACTGGTGTATTATACATGCTATACAGTACTGGTGTATTATACATGGTATACAGTACTGGTGTATTATACATGGTATAAGTACTGGTGTATTATACATGCTATACAGTCTGGTGTATTATACATGGTATACATCTGGTGTATTATACGGTTATACACATGGAAGATGTCTTGGCCAGGGTGATCACTCCCTCAGCCATGAATGTCCACCCCTTCTTTTATGAATAACCCAGGATAACCTTAAAAAACCCTGAGGATAACCCAAAAATAACCTGGGGAAAACCCCTTAAATAACCTGATTAACCCTTAAATAACCTGAGGATAACCCTTAAATAACCTGAGGATACCAAATAACCTGAGGATAACCCAAATAACCAGGAAAACCCTTAAATACACAAGGGATAACCTTAAAAAACCTGAGGATAAACCTTAAAAACCGAGGATAAACCTTAAAAAACCCCTAGGATAACCTTTGAATAATCTATAACCCAGGATAACACTTGAATAACCCTTAAATAACCTGGATAACTTTGAAAAACCCCTTGAATAACCCTTGGATAACCCTTGGATAACCAAGGATAAATCTTCAAAAACCCCTAGGATAACCCTTGAAAAACCCCTGGAAAACCCATAGAATAACCCAGGACAACTGGGGTTATCCTAGGGTAACCCGGGGTTTTCCCAAAGATTAACCTAGGGTTACCTAAGACGACCTAGGGTAACAACAGGATAATCGGGGAACCCCAGGGTAACCGGGGGAAAACCCCAGGAAGCGGGAGAACCCCAGGATAACCAAAAACCCCAGGATACCAGGGTAAACCAGGAAAAAAACCCAAGGAAAACAAGGGAAATAACCCAGGATAACCCCGGGGTAAACACTGAGGTCCCGCCCACCACCACTACCAAGACACATCATCACATATATTGACATTTCAAATGCAAAGCAGTGGCACAGTGTTGTGAGTGTCAGTATCAACTTACAGGTCGTCCAGGCACTTATCCCGCTGTTTTTTCCATTTGGGTTTTGGGAGGTGGTGGAAAACATGGCTGGTGTTGTTGGTGCAGGTAACTGGTGTTGTTGGTAGTGTAAAGGGCCCCCAAGACGCGGTCACCCAACACAGCTAATATTATTAGTTAGTTTGATATCTTTATTATACCCCCCCTTTCCCATCCTGTGGGCGGTGTCAAAGATTACGAGGTACAAAAGGGTCCAGGGACTGGACCTCAAAGTTTGATGCTGGGGAAAAAAAAAGTTCAAAGGTAATGAACTCAGATGGTCACAATCATGACAAGTTAAAAAGGGATTTGAATTAAGAGGTATATATAGGGTCCAGAGACTGGGCCCCAAAGGTTTTTAGCTGAACAAGGTACAATGGTAATTAATTCACTAGTTACAAGGTAATGATCCCTGTAAATAATTTACTTACGTCTGTACATAGTTTCACTCATGAACAAATTATAAAGCAATGGCAATCTATTAGTCTACACCCAGCCACAACTGTAATGAGTTATTGGTGCAAATTTTAATTGTTGGTCCCCCACACACACATATACATATAACATACACACGCATACATGTATATACATACACATAAAATACACACATGTACATAAAAACACACACACACACACGTGTCAATGCTTTGTTACAGGGGGCAAAGTCAGGTATTTTCCCGAATGGTCTGTAATATACCATTGATAAAATACTTTGACATATCTTGAACATTTCTGAGTGAGTAGTCTCTGAATTCATTTAAATTTTTTCGACTCAGTACATAATGACGCGGGTGTGAAAAAAAATCAACTGGCAAAGTTTACATCTTGTTTGGTAAATAAATTTTTAGTAATAATAATAGTTTATTTGGATATATTCAAATAATTTCAATGGGTTAGAGATGTTAGGTGTACATACCAAAGCCCTAATATGCAGGGCATTTTGGGCAGACTAAATAACTTAAAACTAAATGGTAAGAATTTTTAGTATATATTTTAAATATAGTATAGTTGAGTATTTAAGCTATGAAATTTGAACATAGTTTAGACATGACATTTTTAAACATGTTTTATACTTTTGTCTTATTTATAAAATTAATTAAATGTTTAAAAAAATTTAAAATCAATAATTTGTGTTGCAATAACAAATTATATGGTCATTAGATGGGCCAAGGAGCAAAATTTTTAAACCTGGAGTCTACCTGGGAAGAATTCGGGTCAACGCCCGGCCCGGTCTGTGACAGGCCTCTGTTGGACCAGAGCCTGATCACCAGGCTGTTACTGCTGGCCCCGGTAAACGCGAAACAGCCTGGCTGGTCAGGTACCGATTTTGGTGCCTGTCCAGTCCTGAAACAGCCGGGGTTTTTTGGGTAACCCCGATGTATGCTGGGAGCAGTTGAACAATCTTGGGCCCCTGACACTTTTGTGTTGTCCCTCAACGTGCTAGTGGCCCCCCTGCTCTTCTTTGGGGGGGATGTTACATCGCCTGCCGAGTCTTTGTTTTGTGGGGTGATTTATGTGTGCAATTTTTGGTATAAGCCTAAAATTTTCCCCATGTGTATATAAAATGTATCTCCCCCTGCATTCTAGATAGTACGGGTTTTGGAACTTCAAGCGTTCCCAGTAGTTGAGGTGGTTTATCGCACTTATGCTGGGGTGAAGGTTCTCTGCACATTTCAAGGTCACAATTTCCCCCGCCGAAAGGTGCAGTTAGTGGACAATATTGCCTAGATGAACAAGCGATCTGTAAAGAATTAACATGGGCTTATCCCTGTTTTAAAGGGGTTCTCATTACCCAAATCCTGTCTTTTTTCGAGCAGATGCAATTGCTACTTTTTATAGTCCTTCAAGGTGAGATCCTCGGGCATTGTCCCCCCAGGTCTTTGACATTATTTTTTCGCTCTATTTTGTGGTTGAAATTAGTTTTGTACTCAAAAATTTTTTAATTTCTTCACTTTTTCCCGTATCTGAGTAATTAATTTCTCATCATTCCTTCATATTTTTTTCTGCAGCCCATTTGAAGATTTGGTTTATGTCTGTTGGAGTCTTGCAGTTTTCTTAAACGGTGGACACTGTCATGTTCGGGTGTCATCTGCAAGGAAGATACAGCACTGTGGCTTATACCCCTGTCAATGTCTGATATGAGGATGAGGAATAGGATGGGGAGCAAGTCTGTGCCTTGTGGAAAAAGAGCTTTTCACAGTAGCTGCCTCAGACTTTCTCTCTTAATACTACTCTTTGTTTCACATGTTGAGTATAGATCCATCTACCAATTTTTCCCTGTTATTCCTTTATCACCATTTTGTGTTTTATTCACCATGGTCACCTTGTAAAAAGGCTTTTTGCAAAATCTGTGTATATAACATCTGATTCTGTTATCTTCTAAAACCCCAGGACCTTGTGAGTGGTCCACTATTTGGGGACAGGGGAACGGCCTGCTCTAAACCGCTGTCCTGGGTTGTGCAATTGATGGGTATCCAAGATGGGTGGCGATCTTGCTTCTTAGAAAACCTTTCAAAGATTTTATGATATGGACGTTAGCGCAATTGGTCTGTAGTTCTTTGCTGTCCCTCCCCAAGAGCTCATTGCTAGTAATCCCTTCCTTAAATCACTTGTTAAAGCAACTGCTCAAGAGAATTTATCGCCTAACTGGTAGTAATAAGTTATCTCCAAGTTATATACATGATGGATCTAAACAGGAGTCTTCTGGCAGGGCTGCATCTGCTCTGGTTGCCACACTCCTAGTTAGAACAATAATAATTTTTTGAACTAGGCATAAGGAATAACATACTGAGCGTCTACACTGCAAACTGAATTGTTTGCAATCATATAGCACTAAAAATAACTTATGACACTGAGCTTGACTCTATCATCATTACTGATTCTATGTCATCATTGATAGCTCTTGACTCTATAATGACTCTAACAGCATGCTCATTGGAAGCCAGTGGAATACTCAAAAATCGGGACAAAGGAATTAAAGTACATTTGCTATGGATTCCGTCACACATTGGATTACTCCTTCATGATAAAGTTGATATGTTAGCCAAGAAGAGCACCCACCAGGAGAATGTAGAATATAGTTTGGTATATCTGTGTCTAGCATTAGGAATAATATTAGGAGAGAAATAAATAATGAAAATGATAGCTATAGGAATGCAGTTAGAAGCCTGAGTAGATCTATAACCCACTATGATAACATGAATCATGAATAGAAATATGTTTATGGAGCAACTTGCAATGTGAACAGACTGACTGATGTTGCTTAATTAGCCAGGCTTGAAGCTTGGCTACAGGAGTACTTGCTCTGGCAGTTTGGGAGATACACAGATGATGATCAAACTAATGCAAATTATGTGATCAGGCATATGGTCACTGTCTTGAACACTATGTGCTGAATTGTCCACTTATTGAGAATATAGAGATAGACAGTATAATAACCTATGTGACATGTCAAGATATCTTATTAGTGAAGGTAGGATACCCACTTATTCTAAGCAAATTTCCTAAATTTGCTTTTAACGAATAAGTAAACTGTAGATATAAATCCAATTAATTTCCATAGACATTGTTTATCATGCTCATGATAATGCGAGCACAGATGGGCATGTTTGTGGGCAACTTGCAATATTGAACAGACTGGTTTCGGCCCCCCCCCCAATAAAAAGAAAAAAATTTTTTTTTTTTTTAAAAAGGCCCCCAAAAAAACCCCCCTTTTTCCCCCTTTTTTACCCAAAAAAAATTTTTTTAAATTTTTATTAACCCTTTTTTTTAAAGGGGTTTTCCCAAAAAATTTTTTTTATTTAAAAGGGGGAAAAAAAAAGGGGGTTTTTAATTTTTTTCCCCAAAAAAAAACCTTTAAAATTAATTTTTTGGGGAAAGGGGGGGGTTTTTTTAAAAAAACTTTGGGAACCCCCCCTTTTTAAAAAAAAGGGGGGGTTTTTTTTTCCCAAAACCAAATTTTTAAACCCGGAAAAATAACCCCTTTTAAATTTTGGGGGGGGAATTTTTTAAAAAAAAACCAGGGAAAATTTTTTTTTTTTAAAAAAAAACCCCCGGGGGGGGGCCCCCCTTTTTTTGGGTTAAAAAACCAAAAAAAATTTTTTTTGGGGGGTTTTTTTAAAAAAAAATTTTTTTTTTTTTTTAAAAAATTTTTTTCCCCCTTGGGGGGGTTTTTTAAAGGAAAAATTATTTTTTTTAAAAAAAAAAAAAAAATTTAAAAAAAAAATTTTTTCCCGGGGGATTTTTAAAAAATTTTAATTTTTTAAAAGGGGAATTTTGGGCCCTTAAAAAAGGGAAAGGTTTTTGGGGTTTGGGGGGCCCCCCGGGGGGGGGGGGCCCCTAAACAAAATTTTTTGGGGGAAAAAAAATTTTTCAAAAATTTTTTTTTTTAAAAATTTTTTTAAATTTCCCTTTTTTTAACCAAAAATTTTTTTTTTTTTTTTGGGGGTTTTTTTTAAAAAAAAAGGGGGGCCCCTTTTTTTTAAAAATTTTTTTTCCCCCTTTTAAAGGGGAAAAAAATTTTTTAAAAAATTTTTTTTGGGAAAAAAAAAATTTTTTTTTCCCCTTTTTTTAAAAAAAAGGAAAATTTTTTTTGGGGGGGGAAAAATTTGGGAAAAAAAAAAGTTTTAAAATTTTTTTTTTTTAATTTTAATTTTTTTTTTGGGGGGTTTTTTAAAAAAAGGTTTTTTTTATTTTTTTTTTTGTTTTTTAATTATTTTTAAATTTTTTTTTTAAAAATTTTTTTTTTTTTTTTTTTTTTAAAAAAATTTTTAAAAAAAAATTTTTTTCCAAAAAATAAAGGGGGGGGCCCCCCCCGCAAAAGAAAAACCCCGGTTTGGGGGGTTTTTTTTAAAAAAAAAACCCCTTTTTGGTTTTTTTTTTTTTTTGGGGGGGTTTTTTTTTTTTTTTAAAAAAATTTTTTTTTTAAAAAAAATTTTTTTTGGGGTTTTTTAAAAAAAAAAATTTTTTTTTTTGTTAATTTTGTTTTTAAAAAAGGGGGGGGAAAAAAAAAGGGTTTTAAAGGAAAAATTTTTTAAAAAAAAT
>WNWK01034577.1:0-20373 GCA_009830355.1 Cherax destructor
AAAACGTCATATTGGCAATCACCACCTACCTGACCCACTGTCAGGTCATTCCAGTTCAACCTACCCAGGTAATTTTTCAGTCCTATGAAATCAGCCAGGCGGAAGTCAGGGACAGAGACTTGATTGCCATTATTAGGGTAATTCCATGATATATTAAAACTGAGTGATTTGTGATCACTTTCCCCAAGCTCATCATTAACCTCAAGATTATTAATTAGCGATTCCCTGCTGGCAAGAACCAAGTCTAGCAGGTTATCTCCTCTAGTTGGCTCTGTCACCAACTGCTTCAAAAAACAATCCTGAATCGTATCAAGAAAGTCACTTGACTCTAAATTTCCTGTCAAATTGCTCCAGTCAATTTGTCTAAAGTTGAAATCTCCCATTAGCACAACATTTTCATGTGTAGATGCCTTACGAATTTCATCCCATAGAAGTTTACTGCACTCCCTATCAAGATTTGGGGGCCTGTAAATCACACCCAAGATAAGTTTTACACGGCCCTCAAGAAGCTGTAACCAAACAGATTCAGTGGCTGACGCTTCTAATTTTATATCTTGTCTAACACAACAATTTAAATTGTCTCTGACATACATCGCTACTCCACCACCCTTCCTGTTGACCCTATCAGTGTGGAATAATTTATAGCCTTGTATGTGACATTCAGAAGGCAACTCTCTATCTTTCAGATTGAGCCAGGTCTCTGTTATAGCAATAATATCTATGTTTCCTGCACTTGCATGTGAGTCTTAAAAGTAGTGTGATAGTTAAAAACATTGTGTGACTTAGACGAGGATGTGTGATGTCACTTATGTTTGAACACTGTATACAGAACAAAGTTAGGTTAGGAGTCGCTCAAAATACAGCTTATCAGCTTACCATGATGGAAATAAATGGTATAAAATACCGACACAATGGAAAAATAAACACATAAGCAGTATAATGTGATCCTTTATTGACAACGTTTCGCCCACGCAGTGGGCTTTATCGAGTCACAGACAGATCTACCTGGAAAATGAGCAACATGGAGATATATATAGGGTACAGTCAGGTGGAGAATGCTGGGTCAGGTGGAGAAAGCTGCATGTGAGTCTTAAAAGTAGTGTGATAGTTAAAAACATTGTGTGACTTAAAGGACCTGCAGTGTACCATTCTTGAGTTCTAGGTGGGATAGCGTTGAAGAAGTTTCTTGGCAATAGGTTCAGCTATGTTGTAGAAGCCGTTGTTCTGGTTGACCCAGCATTCTCCACCTGACTGTACCCTATATATATCTCCATGTTGCTCATTTTCCAGGTAGATCTGTCTGTGACTCGATAAAGCCCACTGCGTGGGCGAAACGTTGTCAATAAAGGATCACATTATACTGCTTATGTGTTTATTTTTCCAGCTTACCATGATAAAGCTCTGTAAACATAAGTTATTAATTATATTCTACAGGTACACACTTACATGATACATCTATTACAGACCTAGCTGACATTATTGACATACCATACTTACTGTTTGGTGAACATATATATTATATAATTATATATATACTTATTATTAGTAATTATTAGTAGTAGTAGGTTAGGTCTTATTGTGTTTTTGAAGCTTTCCCCAGGTTCATGTGTCCAGGAGTCCATCTGTGTCCCCTCAGATATTCTCCCTTCCCCACTTCCCATCCTACACTCAGTAATCTTACCTTCCCCAGGTGTCCAGGAGTCCATCTGTGTCCCCTCAGATATTCTCCTTTCCCCACTTCCCATCCTGCACTCAGTATTCTCAACTCTTGCATCTAAGCCTTCCCCAGGGTCATGTGTCCAGGAATCCATCCGTGGGCCCCCGGATGTCTTCCCTTCCCTTCCCCTGAAGTTCTGGAAATTCTTTTCGATATTTTTGATGCCTCACCCAGTCCCCCCAAGAGGTCAGCAAGTCCCACTCCAGGTCTGTGGTTCCAGGTATACACCCTTCACCACTTCCCTGAAGTCAGCAAGTCCCACCCCAGGTCCGTGGCTCCAGGTACACACCCTTCATCACTTCCCTGAAGTCAGCAAGTCCCACCCCAGGTCCGTGGCTCCAGGTACACACCCTTCACCACTTCCCTGAAGTCAGCAAGTCCCACCCCAGGTCCGTGGCTCCAGGTACACACCCTTCACCACTTCCCTGAAGTCAGCAAGTCCCACCCCAGGTCCGTGGCTCCAGGTACACACCCTTCACCACTTCCCTGAAGTCAGCAAGTCCCACCCCAGGTCCGTGGCTCCAGGTACACACCCTTCACCACTTCCCTGAAGTCAGCAAGTCCCACCCCAGGTCCGTGGCTCCAGGTACACACCCTTCACCACTTCCCTGAGGTCAGCAAGTGCCACCCCAGATCCATGGTTCCAAGTGTTCATCCATACACCCTTCACCACTTCCCTGAGGTCAGCAGTCCCACCCCAGGTCCGTGGGTCCAGGTATACACCCTTCACCACTTCCCTGAGGTCAGCAAGTCCCACCCCAGGTCCGTGGTTCCAAGTGTTCATCCATACACCCTTCACCACTTCCCTGAGGTCAGCAGTTTTAGCCACCCTTGAAGCACTGTCCATATATGATATTACTACACAAGTGTATTAATATCAGTATACGAAGGTAGATGTTATTACAGAGGAGGACACGCAGAAAATCTGCGCTCTGTAATAACATCCACCTGGACAGACCCGAACGTCGACTACCTGAGACAAGAGAGATCTCTATCCCAGTTAGCCCACCAAGGAGTGGCCACTTATGATAATTTGGAACATATATTTATATTTAATATTGTTTCTATGTCAGATATTAGCTTGTTCAATTATTTAGTTGTATAAGTTTATTTGTGAACGTATTTATGTGCGTAGATTAGTGTCGGTGTGTGAACCTTTGTGTTACCTGCATGATAACTGTAATTAATTATCAGATATCTTTTTTTCTTGTTACTGATATTCTTTGTTTTCATAGTACGCAAAGGTTCACAAGCGCACACTCTTCTATACACTTAATTCTGTATTTCCACATACACATCCTACACACACATCACACATACAGACGCACGAATAAAGCAACACACACACACAATCCACTGTATCAATCATACACATACATTTATTCAACATTGCATATAAAATCCTCTACTTTCAATATTACTAGTATATAAATACACACGTACCCACACCTACACTTCTACCTCCACACTACACACACACACATGTACATATAAATATGTAAATCACATGTGCAAGCATTGACACTCCTTCAGAAGACAGTGACGTGTCAACCCAGACACAAGACTAATTATATTAATTGAACTCCATCACGCAAAACTCTTAAGACTCACACAAGTACCTGGGTGTATAACTCACTAGTGAGTGTATATCGTCTCATCAAAGACTTCACACAATCAAAGACTAAGTCTTATAACACTAACATAGTCTATAGTGTTGGACAAATTCATTCACTTGTTAGAGTGCTGAAGCAACCCTCGCCCTCAGAGTGCAGAAGCAACCTCGCCCTCAGAGTGCAAGCAACCCGCCCAGAGTGCGAGAACCCTCGCCCTCAGAGTGCAGAAGCAACCTAGCCCTCAGAGTGCAGAAGCAACCCTCGCCCTCAGAGTGCAGAAGCAACCCTCGCCCTCAGAGTGCAGAAGCACTCGCTCAGAGTGAAGCCCTCGCCCTCAGAGTGCAGAAGCAACCCTCGCCCTCAGAGTGCAGAAGCAACCCTCGCCCTCAGAGTGCAGAAGCAACCCTCGCCCTCAGAGTGCAGAAGCAACCCTCGCCCTCAGAGTGCAGAAGCAACCCTCGCCCTCAGAGTGCAGAAGCAACCCTCGCCCTCAGAGTGCTGAAGCAACCTCGCCCTCAGAGTGCAGAAGCAACCCTCGCCCTCAGAGTGCTGAAGCAACCCTCGCCCTCAGAGTGCTGAAGCAACCCTCGCCCTCAGAGTGATGAGCAGCCTCTCGGAACCCTCGCCCTCAGAGTGCAGAAGCAACCCTCGCCCTCAGAGTGCAGAAGCAACCCTCGCCCTCAGAGTGCAGAAGCAACCTCGCCCTCAGAGTGCAGAAGCAACCCTCGCCCTCAGAGTGCAGAAGCAACCTCGCCCTCAGAGTGCAGAAGCAACCCTCGCCCTCAGAGTGCAGAAGCAACCCTCGCCCTCAGAGTGCAGAAGCAACCCTCGCCCTCAGAGTGCTGAAGCAACCCTCGCCCTCAGAGTGCAAGCGAAGCAACACCCCGCCCTCAGAGTGCAGAAGCAACCCTCGCCCTCAGAGTGCAGAAGCAACCCTCGCCCTCAGAGTGCAGAAGCAACCCTCGCCCTCAGAGTGCAGAAGCAACCCTCGCCCTCAGAGTGCAGAAGCAACCCTCGCCCTCAGAGTGCAGAAGCAACCCTCGCCCTCAGAGTGCAGAAGCAACCTCGCCCTCAGAGTGCAGAAGCACCCTCGCCCTCAGAGTGCAGAAGCAACCCTCGCCCTCAGAGTGCAGAAGCAACCCTCGCCCTCAGAGTGCAGAAGCAACCCTCGCCTCAGAGTGCAGAAGCAACCCTCGCCCTCAGAGTGAGAAGCAACCCTCGCCCTCAGGTGAGACTCCCTCAGAGTGCAGAAGCAACCCTCGCTCTCAGAGTGCTGAAGCAACCCTCACCCTCAGAGTGCAGAAGCAACACTCGCCCTCAGAGTGCAGAAGCAACCCTCGCCCTCAGAGTGCTGAAGCAACCCTCGCCCTCAGAGTGCAGAAGCAACCTCGCCCTCAGAGTGCGAAGCAACCTCGCCCTCAGAGTGCAGAAGCAACCTCGCCCTCAGAGTGCAGAAGCAACCCTCGCCCTCAGAGTGCAGAAGCAACCTCGCCTCAGAGTGCAGAAGCAACCCTCGCCCTCAGAGTGCAGAAGCAACCCTCGCCCTCAGAGTGCAGAAGCAACCCTCGCCCTCAGAGTGCAGAAGCAACCCTCGCCCTCAGAGTGCAGAAGCAACCCTCGCCCTCAGAGTGCAGAAGCAACCCTCGCCCTCAGAGTGCAGAAGCAACCCTCGCCCTCAGAGTGCAGAAGCAACCTCGCCCTCAGAGTGCAGAAGCAACCCTCGCCCTCAGAGTGCAGAAGCAACCCTCGCCCTCAGAGTGCAGAAGCAACCCTCGCCCTCAGAGTGCAGAAGCAACCCTCGCCCTCAGAGTGCAGAAGCAACCCTCGCCCTCAGAGTGCAGAAGCAACCCTCGCCCTCAGAGTGCAGAAGCAACCTCGCCCTCAGAGTGCAGAAGCAACCCTCGCCCTCAGAGTGCAGAAGCAACCCTCGCCCTCAGAGTGCAGAAGCAACCCTCGCCCTCAGAGTGCAGAAGCAACCTCGCCCTCAGAGTGCAGAAGCAACCTCGCCCTCAGAGTGCAGAAGCAACCTCGCCCTCAGAGTGCAGAAGCAACCCTCGCCCTCAGAGTGCAGAAGCAACCCTCGCCCTCAGAGTGCAGAAGCAACCCTCGCCCTCAGAGTGCAGAAGCAACCCTCGCCCTCAGAGTGCAGAAGCAACCCTCGCCCTCAGAGTGCAGAAGCAACACTCGCCCTCAGAGTGCAGAAGCAACCCTCGCCCTCAGAGTGCAGAAGCAACCCTCGCCATCAGAGTGCAGAAGCAACACTCGCCATCAGAGTGCAGAAGCAACCCTCGCCCTCAGAGTGCAGAAGCAACCCTCGCCCTCAGAGTGCAGAAGCAACCCTCGCCTCAGAGTGCAGAAGCAACACTCGCCATCAGAGTGCAGAAGCAACCTCGCCCTCAGAGTGCAGAAGCAACCCTCGCCTCAGAGTGCAGAAGCAACACTCGCCTCAGAGTGCAGAAGCAACCTCGCCCTCAGAGTGCAGAAGCAACCCTCGCCCTCAGAGTGCAGAAGCAACCCTCACCCTCAGATGCAGAAGCAACCCTCGCCCTCAGAGTGCAGAAGCAACCCTCGCCCTCAGATTGCAGAAGCAACCCTCGCCCTCAGAGTGCAGAAGCAACCCTCGCCCTCAGAGTGCAGAAGCAACCCTCGCCCTCAGAGTGCAGAAGCAACCCTCGCCCTCAGAGTGCAGAAGCAACCCTCGCCCTCAGAGTGCAGAAGCAACCCTCGCCCTCAGAGTGCAGAAGCAACCCTCGCCCTCAGAGTGCAGAAGCAACCCTCGCCCTCAGAGTGCAGAAGCAACCCTCGCCCTCAGAGTGCAGAAGCAACCCTCGCCCTCAGAGTGCAAAGCAACCTCCCTCAAGTCTAACCTAAAATACTAAACTAATAACGCCGGTTAAAATATATACATTATTTCATAAACTTTCCTAAACTTTAAGGAAATTGTTCTCAATGTAAACATGTTTGTGCAAAATGCTTTATTGAAAGAGATGTGAAAGATAAAGTTTAGGTAATGAAGAAGAGACAAAGACTACAAAGGGAAGGGGATGTATGGATGAACATAACATTGCACAAGTTAAACATAAAAAGAAGTGCACTATTGCAAAGTAAAATAGTTTTGTTGCAAGTTTTGCAAAGGTACAGTACAGCAACATATAGTGCATAAAACAGCAGTATAGGAGACAAACAATGAGTCGAATTTGTCAGGTTGAAGGATAGGCTGATAAAAAAAATTGTCTAAAGATCGAGACTACCATGATAGTCAGCTTTATTCCTGGAGACTACCATGATAGTCAGCTTTATTCCTGGAGACTACCATGATAGTCAGCTTTATTCCTGGAGACTACCATGATAGTCAGCTTTATTCCTGGAGACTACCATGATAGTCAGCTTTATTCCTGGAGAGATATTAATTTTTGTGTTATGCGTCGTGTTTTTTTGTATTAAAATCATATAGAGGAGTGTGGATGAGAGTGGGATATGGATTCTAAGAATTAAGTGAATGTTTTGGGAAATTTGAGTCGACATTATTGTTGTGGGAGACATGAATGACACTGTGGGAGAAACTATTGTGGAAGATGTCATAGGAAAATACAGAACATAAAAGAACACTACATCATTATACAAGAATAGTAACTTGCAAGAAAATTAAAGTGACAAGCAAGAAATCTTCAGTGACAAATAAAAAAGAGCATCGTAAACCTCAAAGACAGTGTAGTTACACAGAACAATACAGTAACACAAAGCAACTATATTCAAACAGGTAAAAACAGTACAATAACATACAAGAAAGTACAGTAACATACAAGAACAGTACTGGAACATAATGAAACATTACAGTAACACATAAGTACAATAACTTTAAAAATGCGGTTACTCAAGACAATACAGTAAAATGACAAACTAGTACAGTAAAACAATACATTAAATTCGAGAGCAATACAACAACACACGAGAACTGTGCTGTAAAACACAAGAATAATACAGTAACATACAACAGAACAGCAACACTCAAGTATCATACAACAGAACAGCAACACTCAAGTATCATACAACAGAACAGCAACACTCAAGTATCATACATCAACATACAATAAAGTAAAACACTGTAACAGAAGGTTAACATACTAGTAAATAAAAGATCAGTGTACAAGACATTAAGAAGACCTACCAGCCAAGTTATAATTACAGAAGATGTCAGAGAAATCAAGATGTGAAAAAAGTGAGAGAGACTTATTTAAGATTTTTTTTCTAGCAACTCTTTACCTCTCGTAAGATAATTTGCAAGCGTCTACTTTGCTTTATCTAATACAAGTGTTGATTTTTGCCTTCCATAATTAAGCGGTTCTAAAGGTGACCGTATTTTCAGGTCATTATCTTAAAGAAATACCATTTGTGGTAGATCATGAAGTTGTTGTCACTGGGTCAGGTCAGGTTGTGCCTTAGTGACATGTTGTGGAATCATTCTGTCTCTCACTTCTATCAAATAACATCAGTACCGGCGGATGCAAAACGGCCGATAATTAAAGCAGATTAAAATCTATAATACAAATTCAGTGAACAATGTGTCCAGTTTATTAGGTAACCCTGAAGGGAGGCTTTAAAAAGATTGCATGAATTATTTTTAGGTATCTCGTAAGGCGGATCTATAAGAAGTTGCCGGATTTTTTTCTTCTTCGTCCAACTGTTATAAATTATTTTTCTCATAACTCAAGAACGCCTCATCCAATCGGCTTCAAACTTTTAATGTTTTTGTACTATAACGAGAATCATATTCATGGAACAATTAACATGTTAACATTGTCCTGTGACCAAAGTTATTGAAATCATTAACATCATCCTGGAATGTCAGAATATCTTTCAAAACACTGAGTGGCTAAGCTTCAAACCTTCACAAAAGCTGCCACATAATTCTATGGTGTTGGAGAGTGAAATGTAAGTTTGTTGATGCAGATTTGACCGTTTATGTAAAATGTAGTGTGAAATTTTATTCCCCTGAAGCAACACACACACACACTAAACTACAGACCAGTGTCACTGACATGTATAGTATGCAAGGTCATGGAGAAGATTATCAGGAGAAGAGTGGTGGAGCACCTAGAAAGGAATGAGCTTATCAACGACGGCCAACACGGTTTCAGGGACGGGAAATCCTGTGTCAGAAACCTACTGGAGTTCTATGACAGGGTGACAGCAGTAAGACACGAGAGAGAGGGGTGGGTAGATTGCATATTCTGGACTGTAAGAAGGCGTTTGACACAGTTCCACACAAGAGATTAGTGCAGAAGCTGGAGGACCAGGCAGGGATAACAGGGAAGGCACTGCAATGGATCAGGGAATACCTGTCAGGAAGACAGCAGCGAGTCATGGTACGTGGCGAGGTGTAAGAGTGGGCCCTGGTGACGAGTGGGGTTCCACAGGGGTCAGTCCTGGGACCAGTGCTGTTTCTGGTATTTGTGAACGACATGACGGAAGGAATAGACTCCGAAGTGTCCCTGTTTGCAGATGATGTGAAGTTGATGAGAATAATTCAATCGGACGAGGTGTGAGGGAAAAGTATTCTAATTATGGGTTAAGGTTGTTAGTCTGCCGGCGGTCATTCACGGGTTCAGCCGGTGCTTCCCTCTTGCGGGCAGAAACAGAAACCCCCCCTTTTTGGTGGTAGTTACCTTACCTGGTGACAGTGAAACTGTGGAGAGTCACTACACCTCCACACTTCTCCTGAACAGGTAAGGTGCTCTACCAGGGGTAATTTTTTTGTTTGTGGTTGATTTAAGGTTACCAGTAATTTCTTCCATCTTAAAGTAAACATGTTATCCTTTTTCTTTCTTACGTGTTATGTTTACTTATTTGTGGTAACTATTCTTTATTTTCTCTTGATCAGCTCTGCTGCTGGCCTGGTCAGCTGGTACAGACGCCAGTTTTGAAGGAGCTAGATGTACGTCTCTCTGACTTGGTTTTTGTCTACTCTTCCGCTTCTAAATCTTACGTACCTCGACCAAGTGGCATACGAGAATTCTTAACTACCCAGGATAACCATCCAACATCTCGTCTACACCAGAGACTCAACCTGGGCTTATATTCTCCTACTCTCCATCCTGCCAGAATCACAACGGCCTATTTTTTTTTATATATTTTATTAAAAACTTAAAATTCTTAGTTTATTTCCTACCCAAGAGTCATTTATTTGTTTTTATTATTTTTTCCATTATATTTGTTCAGGTGGAAGGCGTTCCCCTGACAGAGGACCAGGCAGAACTACAAAGGGATCTGGACAGGCTGCAAGCCTGGTCCAGCAATTGGCTCCTGGAGTTCAACCCCACCAAGTTCAAAGTCATGAAGATTGGGGAAGGGCAAAGAAGACCGCAGACGGAGTACAGTCTAGGGGGCCAGAGACTACAAACTTCAATCAAGGAAAAAGATCTTGGGGTAAGTATAACACCAGGCACATCTCCTGAGGCGCACATCAACCAAATAACTGCTGCAGCATATGGGCGCCTAGCAAACCTAAGAACAGCATTCCGACATCTTAATAAAGAATCGTTCAGGACCCTGTACACTGTGTACGTTAGGCCCATACTGGAGTATGCAGTACCAGTTTGGAACCCACATCTAGCCAAGCACGTAAAGAAGCTAGAGAAAGTGCAAATGTTTGCAACAAGACTAGTCCCGGAGCTAAGGAGAGGTTAAGGGAAATCGACCTGACGACACTGGAGGACAGGAGAGATAGGGATGACATGATAACGACATATAAAATACTGAGAGGAATTGACAAGGTGGACAGAAACAGAATGTTCCAGAGGTGGGACACAACAACAAGGGGACACAGTTGGAAGTTGAAGACTCAGATGAATCACAGGGATATTAGGAAGTATTTCTTCAGTCACAGAGTGGTCGGGAAGTGGAATAGCTTGGGAAGCGATGTAGTGGAGGCAGGTTCCATGCATAGCTTTAAGAAGAGGCATGATAAAGCTTATGGCGCAGGGAGAGTGACCCAGTAGCGGCCAGTGAAGAGGCAGGGCCAGGAGCTATGACTCGACCCCTGCAACCACAACTAGGTGAGTACAAGTAGGTGAGTACACACACACACACATCGACATGTGCCTAGGACAAAATGGTAACTAACACACACACACACACACCTTGCACCGTCAGACGCAGTAAGACACAGTACACGAGGCTGGAAGTTGGAGACTCAGATGAGTGGCAGGGATGTTGTGAGGTGCTTCTTCACTCACAGAGTGGTCGGCAAGTGGAATGGTTTGGGAAGCGATGTGGTGGAGGCAGGTTCCATACATTGCTTTCAGAAGAGGTGTGATAGCGCACGTGGCGCAGGGAGAGTGTCCCAGTGGCTGCCGGTGAGAGGGCGGGGCCGGGAGCTGTGGCTCGGCCCCTGCAACCACAACTGGATGGGTGCGGCTAGGTGAGTGCACACACACACACACATACACACAACTAGCACGAACACACACAGTAAGACACAGTACACAAATATCATCATCACACACAGTAAGACACAGTACACAACTATCATCATCACACACAGTAAGACACAGTACACAAATATCATCATCACACACAGTAAGACACAGTACACAAATATCATCATCACACACAGTAAGACACAGTACACAAATATCATCATCACACACAGTAAGACACAGTACACAACTATCATCATCACACACAGTAAGACACAGTACACAACTATCATCATCACACACAGTAAGACACAGTACACAACTATCATCATCACACACAGTAAGACACAGTACACAACTATCATCATCACACACAGTAAGACACAGTACACAACTATCATCATCACACACAGTAAGACACAGTACACAACTATCATCATCACACACAGTAAGACACAGTACACAACTATCATCATCACACACAGTAAGACACAGTACACAAATATCATCATCACACACAGTAAGACACAGTACACAACTATCATCATCACACACAGTAAGACACAGTACACAACTATCATCATCACACACAGTAAGACACAGTACACAACTATCATCATCACACACAGTAAGACACAGTACACAACTATCATCATCACACACAGTAAGACACAGTACACAACTATCATCATCACACACAGTAAGACACAGTACACAACTATCATCATCACACACAGTAAGACACAGTACACAACTATCATCATCACACACAGTAAGACACAGTACACAACTATCATCATCACACACAGTAAGACACTAGGACAAAACGGTAACTAACACACACCCACACACACAACATACACACACCACACATACACCACACCACACATACACCACATCACACCACACATACACCACACATACACCACACATACACCACATCACACCACACATACACCACATCACAACACACATACACCACACATACACCAAACATACACTACACATACACCACACATACACCACACATACACCACACATCACACACATACACCACACATACACCACATCACACCACACATACACACATACACCACACATACACCACACATACACCACACATACACCACACATACACCACACATACACCACATCACACCACACATACACCACACATACACCACACATACACCACACATACACCACACATACACCACACATACACCACACATACACCACACATACACCACACACACACACACAAACACATACAAACACATACAACAGGCCTAGTGTCTAATCGACATGTGCCTAGGACACAATGGTAACTAACACACACTGGGATTATTAACCATCCGGGGTTTATTCTGAGTACTTTAGCATTGATAAGTAAGATACTTCTCTAACTGTCAGGTATCTTTATTACGCAATATTTTACCTACACAAGATCATGTCCACTGTCATGTCAAGTCTACCAGCACTGTCTTCTTGCACGTCCACTGTCATGTCAAGTCTACCAGCACTGTCTTCTTGCACGTCCACTGTCATGTCAAGTCTACCAGCACTGTCTTCTTGCACGTCCACTGTCATGTCAAGTCTACCAGCACTGTCTTCTTGCACGTCCACTGTCATGTCAAGTCTCCCAGCACTGTCTTCTTGCACCTCCACTGTCATGTCAAGTCTACCAGCACTGTCTTCTTGCACGTCCACTGTCATGTCAAGTCTACCAGCACTGTCTTCTTGCACGTCCACTGTCATGTCAAGTCTACCAGCACTGTCTTCTTGCACGTCCACTGTCATGTCAAGTCTACCAGCACTGTCTTCTTGCACGTCCACTGTCATGTCAAGTCTACCAGCACTGTCTTCTTGCACGTCGTCATGTCATGTCAAGTCTACCAGCACTGTCTTCTTGCACGTCCACTGTCATGTCAAGTCTACCAGCACTGTCTTCTTGCACGTCCACTGTCATGTCAAGTCTACCAGCACTGTCTTCTTGCACGTCCACTGTCATGTCAAGTCGATATATTTCGGAATAAAGATACATTGCAGTTGCACATGTGTCTTACTTATCTACTTGTCGGTACTGTATACATCATTGTATACATCATTGTATACATCATTGTATACTTCCGTCCAGCTGATCAAGAGTTTCTTCAACATTTATTGTAGTCCTGCTTTTCATCTGAGGTATTTTGCTGCCTCTAACCTGTCTCCTGCAGTGCCTGCAGTGTCTGGCACTAGTGCCTGCAGTGTCTGGCATTTCTGGCTTTCCAGCACTGCCACTGTTTTCCAGCTGTTAATCATTGAACATTCTTACCTTCTTCGCTCTACCTAGTATAATTTGAAGATTTTATAAGTCCAATAGTGTAACTCCAATAGTGTAAGTCTAATAGTGTAAGATCAATAGTGTAAGTCCGATAGTGTAAGTCCGATAGTGTAAGTCCGATAGTGTAAGTCCGATAGTGTAAGTCCAATAGTGTAAGTACAAGAGTGTAAATACAATAGTGTAAGTACAATAGTGTAAGCCCAATAGTGTTGTGGAATACAATGAACTGATGCTAACTTTGAAATTTCTCTATTCCTGAATAATAATAATAATATTATTATTATTATTATTAGTAGTAGTAGTAGTAGAAGTAGTAGTAGTAGAAGTACTACTACTACTACTACTACTAATAGTAGTAGTAGTAGTAGTAGTAGTAGTAGTATAGTAGTACTATAATTATTAAGATGATGATGATGAAGAAAAAATTGCTGTCTACTTTTTTTTTGCTCTTTTTAACAAAACACTTTTACAGTTCGTTACATTGTCAACACAACCATTATCAACACAACCATTGTCAACACAACCATTGTCAACACAACCATTGTCAACACAACCATTGTCAACACAACCATTGTCAACACAACCATTGTCAACACAACCATTGTCAACACAACTATTGTCAACACAACCATTGTCAACACAACCATTGTCAACACAACCATTGTCAACACAACCATTGTCAACACAACCATTGTCAACACAACCATTGTCAACACAACCATTGTCAACACAACCATTGTCAACACAACCATTGTCAACACAACCATTGTCAACACAACCATTGTCAACACAACCATTGTCAACACAACCATTGTCAACACAACCATTTACTTATAAAGTAAAACTAAAAAATGAGTTTTGCCAGAGAAGCACTCACACCGCTATAAAACGTCGAAATATGCAATAAAATACGATTTTAGCACATTTTCCTGAGCTTTTTAATGTTTCATGTATATTTCGAAAATAATATGAAATATTCTATAAAAATATTGATTTTTACAGATTTTTATTGGGATCAGGGCGACTGTGTGGTGCAGTGGTCAGGGCGACTGTGTGGTGCAGTGGTCAGGCGACTGTGTGGTGCAGTGGTCAGGACGACTGTGTGGTGCAGTGGTCAGGGCGACTGTGTGGTGCAGTGGTCAGGGCGACTGTGTGGTGCAGTGGTCAGGGCGACTGTGTGGTGCAGTGGTCAGGGCGACTGTGTGGTGCAGTGGTCAGGGCGACTGTGTGAGCAGTGGTCAGGGCGACTGTGTGGTGCAGTGGTCAGGGCGACGTGTGTGGTGCAGTGGTCAGGGCGACTGTGTGGTGCAGTGGTCAGGTCGACTGTGTGGTGCAGTGGTCAGGGCGACTGTGTGGTGCAGTGGTCAGGGCGACTGTGTGGTGCAGTGGTCAGGGCGACTGTGTGGTGCAGTGGTCAGGACGACTGTGTGGTGCAGTGGTCAGGACGACTGTGTGGTGCAGTGGTCAGGGCGACTGTGTGGTGCAGTGGTCAGGACGACTGTGTGGTGCAGTGGGCAGGGCGACTGTGTGGTGCAGTGGTCAGGGCGACTGTGTGGTGCAGTGGTCAGGGCGACTGTGTGGTGCAGTTGTCAGGGCGACTGTGTGGTGCAGTGGTCAGGACGACTGTGTGGTGCAGTGGTCAGGGCGACTGTGTGGTGCAGTGATCAGGGCGACTGTGTGGTGCAGTGGTCAGGGCGACTGTGTGGTGCAGTGGTCAGGGCGACTGTGTGGTGCAGTGGTCAGGGCGACTGTGTGGTGCAGTGGTCAGGGCGACTGTGTGGTGCAGTGGTCAGGGCGACTGTGTGGTGCAGTGGTCAGGGCGACTGCCTCTAAATCAGACTCGGGTTCAACTCCCGGCGGAGTCTTTTCTTCTTCTTCTTCTTCCTCTTCTACTTTTCATTCGACTGTTGACTTAATTTTACAATTTAGTGCTGAACATTTAACAATATCCACATAGATTTTACTAATTTTTATGGAATTTCAATTATTTTCCTGGAATGTGTTAATTAAACTGGTAAGGGTCACAAATCGCCTGGAAAATCGCAGACATTTAATCCTTCACCAACATGAAGGTTGTTCCATTAAAGGAAAATTTATACAACAATAAAGTATCTTGTAATATACGTCTGTACTTTATTGATGTTTTATGTTTGTTTACTATTAGAACTCAGTATGAGGAAGAGGGTTACTTCTGTATTCTAATTGTTGAATAAAATTAGTATTTACCCAACTTTGTTAACTCAAGTCTCTGCTAAAGTTGTTTGTTGTTTGTCTGTGATTGTTTGTAACTACACTGTGTTGTGTAGACCGTCTTTGTTAGAGGTTACCTACATACACATGTACTATGTGAACTATGTGTAGCTGTACACCATGGTACTTGTGCTAGTGTGTTGTACACCATGGTACTTTTGCTAGTGTGTTGTACACCATGGTAATTGTGCTAGTGAGTTGTACACCATGGTACTTTTGCTAGTGTGTTGTACACCATGGTACTTGTGTTAGTGTGTTGTACACCATGGTAATTGTGCTAGTGAGTTGTACACCATGGTACTTTTGCTAGTGTGTTGTACACCATTGGTACTGTTTAGTGTGTTGTACACCATGGTAATTGTCAGTAGATGAGTTGTACACCATGGTACTTGTGCTAGTGAGTTGTACACCATGGTAATTGTGCTAGTGAGTTGTACACCATGGTACTTGTGCTAGTGAGTTGTACACCATGGTAATTGTGCTAGTGAGTTGTACACCATGGTAATTGTGCTAGTGTGTTGTACACCATGGTAATTGTGCTAGTGAGTTGTACACCATGGTACTTGTGTTAGTGTGTTGTACACCATGGTAATTGTGCTAGTGAGTTGTACACCATGGTACTTGTGCTAGTGTGTTGTACACCATGGTACTTGTGCTAGTGAGCTGTACACCATGGTACTTGTGCTAGTGTGTTGTACACCATGGTACTTGTGCTAGTGTGTTGTACACCATGGTAATATTATTATAATATTATTATAATGTTATTATTGTTTTCAGAATACTTCTACTACTACTACTACTGCTGCTACTACTGCTACTACTGCTACTACTGCTTCGCTTACACTCCACTCTTTGACTCTTGTGTCAGTATTACGGCTCCTGTCTTGTTACCACCTCTAGTACTGTTGTACTACTTACTACTACTACTACTACTTCTACCACTACCTTATCTCGTTCTACTACTCCCGGCCCCGTCCCCTACTCGTATTATACTCGTTCTTATGACTCTAGTTGATGGTCCAAATCGGACCGAAACGTCGCCACGGTGGTGTTAATACCACTCCAGCCAATATCGTCTTTAAGGTCCACCCCCGCTTCGCCTTCCCCAGGTTCATGTGTCCAGGAATCCATCCCTTCCTCACTTCCTCGCCTCTCTCTCCCTCTCTCTGCCTTCCAGCCTCAGCCTTCCCCAGGTTCATGTATCCAGGAATCCATCCGTCCGCCTCCGAATGCTTCCCCTTTTTCACTTCCCCAAGGTCAGCTTCACTATCCTGTATTCTTGCCTTCTCCAGGTTCATGTATCCAGGAATCAATCCGTTCGCTCCCGGATGTCTTCCCTTCCCCACGTCCCCAAGGTCAGCCACAACAACAACCTTCCCCAAATTCATGTATCCAGGAATCCATCCGTTCGCTCCCGGATGTCTCCCCTTCCCCATTTACCTAAGGTCGGCAGAGCCTTCCCCGGATCAGTGTCTCCAGGAGTCCACTTGTGTCACCTCAGGTGGACTCCCTTCCCCACTTCTCCAAAGTCAGCGGTATTCTTGCCTTCCCCAGGTTCATGTATCCAGGAATCCATCCGTCTACCGCCGGATATCTCCCCTTCCCCACTTACCCAAGGTCAGCCTCAACTGCTAGTATTCTTGCCTTCCCCAGGTTCATGTATCCAGGAATCCATCCGTTCGCTCCCGGATGTCTTCCCTTCCCCACGTCCCCAAGGTCAGCCTCAACAACAACTTTCCCCAAGTTCATGTATCCAGGAATCCATCCGTTCGCTCCCAGATGTCTCCCCTTCCCCACTTACCTAAGGTCAGCGGTGCCTTCCCCGGATCAGTATCTCCAGGAGTTCACTTGTGTCACCTCAGGTGGACTCCCTTCCCACTTCCTCAGAGTCAGTGGTTGCCACCCCCAGTGACCTTGCTGGGTGGAAACTTGGTCTTGTCTAGCTGGTCTACGGTAGAGACTGTCCAGGTGGGTGGAATTACTGGAGGTGACACACAGAAAACTGCGTCCAGTAATTACACCCACCAAGACAGCCACGACCGTACACCAGCTAGACGAGACCAAGCTGCCACACACCTCACCCACCCAGGAGAGGCTAATTAAAGAAAATTTTGGAAATCCTTTTATATTACACTATGAATTAATAATAAATATAAGTTTTTTACTTATTTTCAGTTTAAAAGTATTTGTGAGTGTTTTATTTTATATAGATGCATGTCCAAGTGTTGATGAATTTGTCCACCTCCATCAAAACTGTATTAAATATTACACTGTTTTCATTTTATTTATTTATTCGTCTGTTGCATTTGTCACTCAAAGGCTAACAAGCGCACAAACATACACATTTATAAGTATTTTCACATACATTTATACGTTTAAACACACGTGCCTTACGCATACACCATTATACATACACTTACATGCATAAAACACACACACACAATCCCATGTATTACAAATACGTACACATGCAAGTAAAAATACAGACAATTTTCTCCTCTCACTCTAACATGTATGAGGTCACACATACATACGCACACACATCTCATTTTAAACCACATGCTACGAGCACTCATGCACAAATATATGTGTGTACACATTATCATAGACACACCTGTACTCGTACACATGGTGGTTAAAATTAAACAATGTAGTAGAGACAATATAAGGGAAATAAGAAAATATTTATGTGCTTCAATATTCAGAATATATAAGACAATGAATGTTGGTTTACAGTATTTTGACGACATTCTTTGTGACACATGTGAATAAATAAAGATGGGACACGTTTGTGACACTAGTGAAGGACTGTGTCATGTGTACATGTTATTATGTATGAATGAATGTAATACGTATTATTGTGTATAGATGAGTGTCATGTGTACATATTATTGTGTATGGCAGAGTGTCATGTTTAGGTATTGTTGTGTATGGCAGTGTCATGTGTACGTATTATTGTGAATGGCAGTGTCATGTGTACGTATTATTGTGTATGGCAGAGTGTCATGTTCAGGTATTGTTGTGTATGGCAGAGTGTCATGTTCAGGTGTTGCTGTGTATGGCAGAGTGTCATGTTCAGGTGTTGTTGTGTATGGCAGAGTGTCATGTTCAGGTATTGTTGTGTATGGCAGAGTGTCATGTTCAGGTGTTGTTGTGTATGGCAGAGTGTCATGTTCAGGTGTTGTTGTGTATGGCAGAGTGGCATGTTCAGGTATTGTTGTGTATGGCAGAGTGTCATGTTCAGGTGTTGTTGTGTATGGCAGAGTGTCATGTTCAGGTATTGTTGTGTATGGCAGTGTCATGTTCAGGTGTTGTTGTGTATGGCAGAGTGTCATGTTCAGGTGTTGTTGTGTATGGCAGAGTGTCATGTTCAGGTATTGTTGTGTATGGCAGAGTGTCATGTTCAGGTGTTGTTGTGTATGGTTGAGTGTCATGTTCAGGTATTGTTGTGTATGGCAGAGTGTCATGTTCAGGTGTTGTTGTGTATGGCAGAGTGTCATGTTCAGGTATTGTTGTGTATAGCAGAGTGTCATGTTCAGGTATTGTTGTGTATGGCAGAGTGTCATGTTCAGGTGTTGTTGTGTATGGTTGAGTGTCATGTTCAGGTATTGTTGTGTATGGCAGAGTGTCATGTTCAGGTGTTGTGTATGGCAGAGTGTCATGTTCAGGTGTTGTGTATGGCAGAGTGTCATGTTCAGGTGTTGTGTATGGCAGAGTGTCATGTTCAGGTGTTGTGTATGGCAGAGTGTCATGTTCAGGTGTTGTGTATGGCAGAGTGTCATGTTCAGGTGTTGTGTATGGCAGAGTGTCATGTTCAGGTGTTGTTGTGTATGGTTGAGTGTCAAATGCGAATCTCTAAATCTCCTCCATGAAAACTGTAACAAATTTTTAATAATCTCTGTTTCTCGTGTTTCATAAATGAATTTGAAGGTCGCAAATTCATATATATATATATATATATATATATATATATATATATATATATATATATATATATATATATATATATATATGTATGTTTTAAAAAAAGTTTTAACATAATAAAGCTGTGTTTACAGTGACCCCCCGGGCTACATGAGGGCTTGCTTTATATATGTCGGGGTTTAAAGGAAAAAATTGGGTTTTGGGGAAATAGAAACGCTTTTTTTTGTCATATAAGAAAGCGAAAATTTGTGTATGCAATAATTTCGACAAAATCATTCTGAACATAACAAAAAAAAAAATATTTCATTGTGTTTTTTTTATTATTAAATTAATGTTAACGTATCTAAAATAAATTTGGGGTTTAAAGGAAAATTTAAAATTGCGCTTGTTGTAATAAGGTTGGGGAGGTTTTCAAAATTTTCTTGGTACAAAATTATAAATTTTTAAGTTAACATTAATGAAAAAATATATCTTTAAACGTATAAGAGAAAATTTTTGAAAAAGGGCTTAATTTTTTAAAAAAATTCTTTTTTTTAAATTTAAGTTTTTTCCAATCGGCACGACAAAATATATTGTCCCCGTCTTTAAGACCACAGGTGACATCACACAACAATGTCTAAGACCCAGTTTTTTGGGGAAAATTTTCCGTCCCCCCCTTTTATATTATAAGATTAAATACATTTGTAACTTTAGTAACATCTCCAAATATCTTTTTCCCCTTTTTTTAAGATTCTTCACTTTTATTTCAGTGTTTAAAATGATCTTCAGATTCACTCCCCCTTTTTTGGGGGACACTCCTTTTTTGTTACCCTATTTTGTATTTACCCTCAATTCAAAAATTTTTATAATTTTTTAAAAAAAAAAATTTACCTGGTGTGGTCAACAGTCTTATTCTATTATAGTTTTTACATTCTTTTTTTTTTTTTTTTTAACATTTTCTTCTTTTATAAAAATTAAGAACAAAAAAAAAATTTAAATATTCCAGTATTTTTTACAACTTTGGGGGCCCCCCTTAAACTTAATCCATTCAATTTTTTTTAAAACCCCTTTTTTGCACTCTCCCCACGGTTTTTTAAAAATTTTAAAAAAAATTTTTTAAAAAAATGTAAAAAAAATTGAAAATTC
>WNWK01034578.1:0-20372 GCA_009830355.1 Cherax destructor
TAATAACATTGAGTCTACTAAATGTATAGAACCCATAATGATTCATTCTTCCCCAATGTTGGCCATAACTCGAGCACAATCCAAAGTGATTGTTAGTTTGATATCTTTATTATGCACGTGATGTCTGATGAGAATGCTAACTCGTCCTTGGACGACTCTGATCTCGGACTAACCAATTTGTTTTGCGAGGAAAACTGGCCAGAGCCTCATAAATTTAGTGAACAGCCCCAGATCAAGCCTTCCTATTCCAGGGTTGCAGGATTGCCAGATGTCTCTGTTTCCATGCCTGAGGGACTGTCCTTTCGGGAGGAACAACAGAAAGACTCCTCACTAAACTCCGCTTTTGAGGCAGCTATGGGTAAATCCACTTCGGGTCACCGGTCAAATATCTCTTATAAAATAATTACTTAGTCTGCACTGAAACTGGTAAGGAGGTTGAGGAAAACAACAAACAGATAAATTAGTGGTTCCCAGAAAGTTTAGGTCTCAGATACTAAATATAGCCCATAATTCTTCTTTAGGAGGCCATTTGGGAATTACAAAACTCAATACCGAATAACAAAGAATTCTTTTGGCCAAAGTTAAGGCAAGATGTAAAGAATCATATTCGCTGTTGTCCAGAATGTCAGCAGGTAGGGAAACCTGGACACCCCATTAAACCTGCACCTCTCCATCCCATTCCTGTTAATGGAGACCCTTTTCAGAATTAATAATAGATTGTGTAGGTCCACTACCTAAAGCTAAGTCTGGAAATCAATACTTATTCACAATCATGGATAGAGTAACTAGATATCCAGAGGCAGTTTCTATGCGCAGTATTAACACTAAAGCAATCCTTAAAGCTTTAACTAAGTTTATCTCTTGCTTTGGAATTCCTAAAACTATTCAAAGTGATCAAGGTACTAACTTCACTGCCAAAGCATTTAGGGAAGCATTAACTAGGCTAGGAATAGTTCATAACCTATCCACTGCCTATCATCCTCAGTCCCAAGGCGCCTTGGAAAGATTCCATCAGACGTTAAAAACAATGATGAGAACATTCTGCATGCATTTTCCTACAGACTGGGATGAATCGCTTCCTCTGTTGCTATTCGCAATGAGAGAAACGGTGCAAGAGTCTACAGGGTACAGTCCTTTTGAGCTGATATTTGGGCACAATGTACAAGGTCCTCTATGTGTGCTCAAAGAAGGATGGATGGGAGAAGACGCCTCCACAACCAGCTACAACCCTTCTTCAAGGTTGCAGGTAGCACGTCAGTTGGCTAAGGCTAACTTGAAGGCAGCTCAGAATACGATGAAACAGAGGTATGACAGAAACTCAAAATTTCGCTCCTTCCATCCAGGAGATAAGGTATTGGTACAGGAGCCTATACCTGGTCACACCTTGAAAGCTAGATTTACGGGACCAATGCAAATCGTAAGTAAATTATCTTATGTAAATTATGTGGTATCTCCCCTTGACAAGACCTCAAAAAGCAAAACTTACCACATTAATCAAATTAAAGCCTTTAAGACCCACAGATAACTCACTAACGTTTCCCCCAGAAAACTGGCCAGATACTGAGAGAAAGAAAGCCTAGTCTTACAGTAATGGGTCTGGATGGAGGGAGATTTCCACGGTACTTCGGGATCTCCTCAGGGGCCCCAGGACAGATGTTGGGTCACGTGGGGAATGCTGCTCGGTCCCAGCACGTCTTCTCCGGGTGATGTCTTGTCTGGTAAGAACGTAGGTCACGATTCGTCAGCCCCACACGGCCTAGATTCAAGTGTGGGCTGCCAGTTGTCTCTAGCTAACATAACCTAATGCTTGCCTATTCAGGCCTATAACTACCTATATTAGGGTGCTAGAGCTACATTATTAATATCTAACGTTGCCTTAATAATCCTACTATTAGTTTCGAACTGTAAAAACTTGCCTAGGTGTGCCTAGGTGGATAAATCTATCAATTAAAATGTACATAATAGTTACCTTCGTTAGCTCGAATGTGTGTGTGTATGTTTTGTTGGGTGTGTGGGTTTATAAACTCCGAGGGCCGATCCACGGTATGTTTAAGGCTCCTAATGGCTCACTTACCCTGTGGAACTTTAGTGACTAAAAAAGTTTCCACAATTATTATTATTATTATTATTATTATGCCATCATAAACAAAGGGAGAAGTAATGAATAATTCATGCCAAGAATTGTAAACAAACGCGTATGATGGGCGGTTACTGCACCAGACGCCAGATTTACAGTTTTCTCTAACGCTGCATCAGAGAAAACGTAATGTTTACTCTCCACCCAACTCACCACTCGATAACATATAAACATTGTATCAATGTTCATATGCTATATGATATGTAACATGTTTCTTATATAATTTTGAAGAAAATATCATAGATGGTGTAATGAAAATGTCTATATTAACCTAAAATAAAACATTTAACCTAAAATAAGACATTTGTTTGAGCTTGGTGTGGGGAAGTAACCTGGCTGATTTGTGTGGGGGAAGTACATTGCCTGGTGTGGAGAAGTACCCTGCCTGGTGTGGGGAAGTACCCTGCCTGGTGTGGGGAAGTACCCTGCCTGGTGTGGGGAAGTACCCTGCCTGGTGTGGGGAAGTACCCTGCCTGGTGTGGGGAAGTACCCTGCCTGGTGTGGGGAAGTACCCTGGCTGATTTGTGTGGGGAAGTATCCTGCCTGGTGGGGAAGTACCCTGCCTGGTGTGGGGAAGTACCCTGGCTGATTTGTGGGGGAAGTACATTTCCTGGTGTGGGAAGTACCCTGCCTGGTGTGGGGAAGTACCCTGCCTGGTGTGGGGAAGTACCCTGGCTTATTTGTGTGGGGAAGTATCCTGCCTGGTGTGGGGAAGTACCCTGGCTGATTTGTGTGGGGGAAGTACATTGCCTGGTGTGGGGAAGTACTCTGCCTGGTGTGGAGAAGTACACTGCCTGGTGTGGGGAAGTACCCTGTCTGGTGTGTTCTATCGTGTTTCTCGCATTCTTTAGCAAAGAGCTGGCACTAGGAGCTTTCTTTGGGCCCATGGTGGCCCAAGCACTAAAACGAATGGAATAATGATAAAATGTATGGTATGAATGCGTGGGTGGCGGTCACTCGCTGGTAAACAATGGCACACTAATGCTCAATGTGGTGTTTATGTGCCCAGGCGGCTGGGAGGCCACACAGATGCGTTTCAGACGACCGGCGATTTTCAAGGAAAGGGACGATTTTCTTGTTGATTTTTTGCTGAAAAAAGTGGACGTTTTTCAAATTCGCCGATTCTCAAGGGAGACGATTTTCAAGGGTCCACTGTACAGTGGACCCCGGGCTAACGAAAAAAAATCATTCCAGAAGCCTGCTCAAGTGCCATTACCGAACGAATTTACTTCCTTAAGAAATAATGTCACGTAGGTTAGTCTATTTCAGACCCCCAAAAATACACTTCCACAAGCACTTGCAATATTATACTTACATAATTGTATGATTTCTGGGGTGTTCGTTAGCCGGGGGTCCACTGTATATACTAACCCATCTGGGTTTTTCTTCTATTTTTCTTCCTAGTTCTTGTTCTTGTTTATTTCTACTTATCTCCATGGGGAAGTGGAACAGAATTTTTCCTCCGTAAGCTATGTGTCGTAAGAAGCGACTAAATGCTGGGAGCAATGGGCTAATATTAATTACTAAAAACAAGATAAGGAAAAACTTCATAAAATTGGGAAGTTTGAATGTGTGTGGATGTAGTGCAGATGATAAGAAAGATATAATTGCTAATGTTATGAATGAAAAGAAGTTGGATGTCCTGGCTCTAAGCGAAACAAAGCTGTTTCAGTGGGGAGAAATAAATGGGATTAAGTCAGGAGTATCTGAGAGAGTTAGAGCTAAGGGGTAGCAATAATGTTGAAGGATCAGTTATGGAGAGAGAAGAGGGAACATAAATGTATGAATTCAAGGATTATGTGGATTAAAATAAGGGTCGGATGTGAAAAGTGGGTTATAATAAGTGCGTATCCACCTAGAGAAGAGAGGAGTGTAGAGGAGAGAGAGAGATTTTGGGAGATGTTCAGCGAGTGTGTAGGAACTTTTGAGCCAAGTGAGAGAGTAATCGTAGCAGGGGACCTAAATGCCAATGCCTTCAGAAATGCTTAAAGTTATTTTCCTATAAAATAATTTCAATTTTTACAATTATGTTACCACCTAATCACCCTAAAATAAATACTCAAACTGTAAATTACTCTCAAAATGCTCAATGTTATTTTCATTAAGATAATTTAATTTTTACTATTATGTTCCATCCTACTAAACACTTGTTACAATGTCTATCATCATTTTGTAATGAACAATGTATTATCATCATATCATAATCTGAACGATCTACCAATTCAAACTCACTCAATTACTCCAATATTATGTACATAGTCTATAAGCCATTAGATTAAGCTGCCCCTAATGCCAAGGCAGGCCAGAGGCTCTCCTTGCACCTCAATTTATGATTGTAATGTAAACCCATGTACACGAGCAAAGAAATAAAATTGTATTTGTATTTGTAAGTAGAGTGAGAGAGGCTGCATCTACTAAGGTGCAATTAATTTATGTACAGGAGAATGATGTCACACTGATCAGAGCCTCGGCTGTGGCTAAGGAAGAGGTTTCACAATTAAATAAGTGCTATCATTTCAGAGAGGAAACTCTTACAAAGAAGTTGTTTCTGTTTGTTGTACCAAGGGAAGGAGAACAAGGGTTTCGTCACTAGATGATGATGATGTCCAAGGTTTCCAGGCATTTCTTCAGGCCCCAGCTGTGGGAGACTGTGGAAGAGTATAGTAAGACCTATCATGTCTGTCAATTTATAGGGTAACCTTGTCAATGTATTAAACGTGTTCCCCTTCAGCCTATTTCAGCACCAGGTGAACCCTTCAGCAAGCTGGTAGTAGATGTAGTTGGTCCAATCCCAAGGATCAGAATGGGAGATGATTATTTACTCACAATTATTTGCTCCACTATCAGGTACCTGGAAGCAGTCCCTCCACTACAAGGTACATGGAAGCAGACCCTCTACATAAGATGACAGCTCATGTAGTCTTAAGGGCCTTGATGAAGTTCTTTTTCATATTGGCTTTCTTCGGGAGGTACAAACAGATCAAGGGTAACTTTACCTCAAAATTATTTAGAAATGTGTTGAAGGGGTTAGATGCAAAGCCTAACTTTTCAGCTATCTATCACCCTCCATCTCAAGGGAAAATAGAGAACGTCCATCAAACCTTACAGACAATGATGCAAGCCTATAGTATAGACAATTCTAACAACTGGGATGAAAGGATCCCTCTCTTTGTAATTGCTGAGTGGGGAAGCACTCTGGAATCTCTGAGCTATTGGCTTTGGGAGAATGGTGATTCTTCCCCCTCGGAGCTTTTTCTCAGTATCAGATACTGTTTGGCTTGTATGAAATGGATGGTACCAGTGAATGTGCCCATCAGCCAGACCCGAATGATGATGTGGGACCGTAATGTGGACCATAATGTTCTGGAGGCTGGAGATGAGGTGCTGGCATTGGAGCCAGTTCATGTGAAAAATATGTATGGCAAGTTGGTGTGAGCTGACCATAGTGTGGGGAAAGCTCTCAAGAGTAAGGTATAAAACCCACACACCCGAGCAAGAAAAGAATGCAAGTAATGTACACAGTAACTGGTTAAAGGGTTTAAAGTTAGATCAGAAATGTAGAGTGACCAATGTTTTAGTGGAATGTACAGGGGTCAAAATAGTAATCTGTATGTAATGTCCAAAGTGTATTTAAGAAATTCCATGTTTGTAAAAGCGTTTGCAGAAAACATGTTTGGTCTTGCTAAGGAAAATGTTGGAGAGTTGGCTCAGCCACCGTGGAACCTTGTAAAAGTTTGGGATGTCACTAAAGGGGTAAAGTTAAAACTCCATGAATTGTTAAGGAAGCTGAGCCAATTCAACAATTATTGTGTGTGAAAAATCTGTATGAAAACTGGGATATGGAGGAAGAAGTGAAATTCCTTCAATGCCAATTTGTAGTGCTTATTGAGAGTCAGTGGGCATCCCTGTGCTTCATGGTTCCCTTGAGCCTATGCACTGACTGCCACCAAGCACATTTGACAACTAAGGTTTACTGGTTTAGAAAGATTGATACTGATGCAATAAGAGATGCAAAAATATTAGATAAAGTAAAGCATGAGGCAAGATGTGATCTCCATGGCATGTGTACCAGTACCATTTCCATGTGTGTAATACCAATTGAGTTAATTGTGTATGGAATGTGAAGGTATGTGATGAGATGGAATGTGAAGGTATTTTTGTAAATTTGATGTACACAGCCTAGGTGCAGAAAGATGTCTTGGTGTTTGTGTTTGTACTGCAAGAGGTTGCAGAATTGTTAAAAAGTGTCACCATTTTGCCACAGGAAAGAAATTTTTCACTGTGGGTTGTCTATTCTGCATCTGTATATGTCCCGGGATCTCTTCACCTTGTTCCTATGTATGGTGACCCAAATCAGACTCTTAAGATGGGCTTTGTCTTGCAATTTTTTAAACTAGAAGTAAAATACATGAAATGCTCAGAGAATGTGGTTGCTGATGCTCTCTCTAGATGCTTCATGTAGATACATGGTGAATGCTTTGTACATAGTGTTTGTCTTGTGCTGACTTTCTTGTTTTTGCAGTGGTGAACTCCTGGCGGGCCTGAGGGCTCCCTACCAGCATCCGTCTGTGAAGGAGATGAGTCAGAGCCAAAAGGTAAAGGAAGTTGAGGCAGAGGTTGACAACCTTCGGTGACATGAGAAGTTCAGGAAGGTATGTTATATATTTTATATATTTGTGTCTCGTTGTGCTCTAAGTACGAAATGGTCCAACGGAATTGCCTGTGTGGTCCCGGGTATCCCCTCAATTTACTGTGGCAGTTTCCCCTTATAAGGTTGGAGGATCTGTGTGGAGTGAGGTCCTCGGAAGATGGGCGTAAGTGCCTGACCATTTTAAGGATCTTGAGTGTTGACTGGTAAGTCTCACTGTTTGGTTCGCCCTCCATGTGAGAGACACCTTGACATGTTTTTGTAAAGTTTCTGCCTGGTGTATACCTGACCTGGAGTCTACCTGGAGAGAATTCCAGGGGTCAATGCCCCCACGGCCCGGTTTGTGACCAGGCCTCCTGTTGGACCAGAGCCTGATCAACCAGGCTGTTACTGCTGGCCGCACGCAGTCTAACGTACGAACCACAGCCCGGCTGATCAGGTACCGACTTGAGGTGCCTGTCCAGTGCCTGCTTGAAGACAGCCAGGGGTTTGTTGGTAATCCCCCTGACTGCTCTGGGTTTGGCTCAACTCTCATCACCTGATCAGGAAGATGCCATCCTGTAGTACCAGTTGCCTGCTGGACTGTCGGTGCTGGCTTTCACAGTGGGCATTGTGTGTAGTCCTTGCATTGTAAAAATGTGCTATGTTTAGTAACCACTAAAGTAGTTAATGGTTCCACCTTTCAGTATGTGGATATGGTATAATCTGGGAAGGTTCAGTGGAACCATGAAAATTTGTAGATTGCCATGTTGTATATCACCTTGTTGTAAATAACAGTAAAGTGAAGAGTAGTTGTGGTGCTGGGAAATATGTAATACTTCTAGTAGTCTTGCATTCACCTTTAGGCTAAGGTACTTTTTACTAGCCGTATCCTGAGGGACACAGCTAGCTTTTGTGAGACTTCATCTGGAGGTGGGGGTGTTATGGGGCTATAGGACCCAACATGTATTGATGTAATTAAGTAACATGAATACCTAATTATATTGAATTGATCACAATTTTGCTTAATGAGGTCTTGAGGTCAGGCCACCCTTAAGACTTAAAAAGAAGCTGAATTAACCTGATTTTCTCAATATAATAAGTTATAAATACACACATTTAAATAAGTAGTTTATAAAGTTGCATGTCTCATTGTAAGTAAATAAGATCTATTGTGGGTACATGTAGATTGTGCAAGGCAACAGTCTTTTGTTTTTGTGTGTTTTGAAGAGGGAGAAGCTTCTCCCCCTTTCTCTCTATTCCCAAGATGGCTGCAGGAAGCTAGTACTGGTGGCTCTCTCTTATCTAAATTTGTTTTAGGGCAGAATGGTGTGCCAGAGGTAAGAGAGATATGGTTTAAATTGTAGCAGCCAGCATAACCTATGAGTTATAGTGTGTCAAGACACTGAGGGTAGGAGTGATGTTGAGAAAATGGGGTGTTAAGTGTGGAGGTGGACCATGCCATGTAGTTTGGGGATGCTAGTAACATGTGACTGCTATGGGTCATGTTATGAATAAGATTTGACTATTGTAAATATATATATAAATAGTGTATCTCTGAATATAGTGGTTTAAATAACCTTTTGAGAGGAATGGTGAGAGGACCAGTAGGTTTTCAGATATAGCAGAGAATCATGATTGTAAGTATCACTAGACAATAAGACCTTTAAGTGAAGTTAACCCCCACACTAGTACATGTAGGAGAACCTTGATGATAAAGTAAGGGAAAATAACATAACAGTGGACCCCCGGATTACGTCATTATTTCGTTCCAGAATGCTGTTCAGTTGCCGTTACCAAACGAATTTGTTCCCATAAGGAATAATGTAAATTAGATTAGTCCTTTTAGACCCCCAAAAATACACTTAAAAAGCACTTACAAAAATACACTTACATAATTGTTCGAGTGTGGAGCAGTACGTAACCCAGGGGTCCACTGTACAGATAGCAGGCGATAGTATTTCTGAGGCCATCATATGTGAAAAGGCAAGGCAGTTTCACACAGATATTGTCAAGAAAATGCCTGGAACCAGTGCTGATGTTAGTGAGTTTAAGGCCAGCAGAGGCTGGTTTGACAGATTTAAGAAGCATAGTGGTATACGCAGTGATAAGGCATGGTGAGGCAGCCAGTTCAAACAAACGTTCGGCTGAAAAATTTGTGAATGAATTAAAGGGGTACGTAAACACTGAAAAATTAGAACCCCAACAAGTGTTTATTTGTGACGAAACAGGCCTGTTTTGGAAGAAAATGCCAAAGAGGACCTACATTACTCAGGAGGAAAAGGCACTGTCAGTACACAAGCCTATGAAAGACAGGCTAACTCTCTTTGTTTTGTTCTAATGCCCGCAATGCACAGCATATTAGGGGCTTTTGGCATGTACACCTTATTTATTCCTATGTATCATTGTACCAAGTCTAAATAAACTATTATTATTATTATTATTATTATTATTATAAAGTGAAGCCTTTACTCGTGTATCACTCGGAAAATCCCACAATAAGGCATGGGTCACAAGGCAAATTTTCATAGAGTAGGTCCATCAAGTGTTTGGCCCCAGTGTGAAAAAATACCTCCAGGAAAAGAAATTGCCACTCAAGTGCCTCCTGGTACTGGACAATGTTCCTGCTCATCCTCCAAACTTGGCAGACTTTTTGTCTAGGGACTTCAGGTTCGTCACAGTGAAGATCTTGCCTCCTAACACCACTCCTCTCATCCAGCCCACGGACCAGCAGGTCATTTCTAACTTCAAAAAACTTCACCAAAGCAGTATTTAAAAAGTGCTTTGAAGTGACCTCGGACACTGAGTTGACTCTAAGAGAGTTCTGGAGGAATTACTTCAATATCTACAACAGCATAAGCCTTATAGGTAAGGCTTGGGAGGGAGTGACTTCCAGGACTTTGAACTCTGCTTGGAGATAATTGTGACCAGATTGTGTCGTCCAGAGGGATTTTGAAGGGTTTGAGGCTGACCCTGATCCTGACGACCCTCTGCCTGTTGTGGAAGGTATTGTAGCATTGGGCAAGTCCCTGGGGTTGGAGGTGAGTGGTGAGGATGTGGAAGGGTTGGTGCAGGACCACAGTTAAGAGCTAACAACTGACGAGCTGCAAGAGCTTCATCTGGAACAGCATCAGACCACAGCTGAGGAACTTTCTTCACAGGAGGAGGAGGAAGAGGAAGTGAAGGAGGTGCCTTCTTCAGTGCTTAAGGACATGTGTGGAATGTGGAATAAGCTGCAAAGGTTAGTGGAGAAATACCACCCTGAGCAAGCTGAAACAACCCATCTCTGCAACATGTTCAGTGACAAAACAATGTCCCATTTTAAGGACATCTTAAAGAGGCGCCAGAAACAGAGCACTCTTGACAGTTATTTTGTGCGACAGTTATCTAGGGAGTCTCAAGCTGGTCCTAGTGGCATCAAAAGACAAAGGGAAGTAACCCCAGAGAGGAACTTGTTACCTGAAGTCCTTATGGAAGGGGATTTCCCTTCCAAACAATGATTGCTCCCTTCCCCTCTCCTCCTCCCTATCTTCCAGATGCCAGCAAGTCTCTTCAATAAAGGTAAGTAAATGTTATTTTAAATGTTTATTTAAATGTTTAATTATAAATTTATTACTTTATATATTTATAATTGTTTTGTTTATGTAAAACTATAGTTTTTCTTTAAAAAATGTATTTTTTGTGAATATTTTTGGATGTCTGGAACGGATTAATTGTATTTCCATTATTTCTTAAGGGAAATATTACTTTGACTTTCAGCCGCTTCGACTTTAGGCCTAGCTCCTGGGAAGGATTACGGCCGAAACTCGGGGTTCCACTGTAGTAGCATTTAGAGACTTCAGTAATGCAAGGAGGTCATCATAGTGTTTTCTCAATGATCTAACATTATAGTTGAAAACTGTAATGTTCTTGCTGACACTGAGTAGAGTTTTAGCCTGACTAGCAGTGTAGTAATGGCAATTACTGTTAGGATTATTTGTGCAGTTTAATAAGAGGTTGATATCAGGATCAGTATTTGCATTCATAAGAGGCACGTAGAGAAATAAACTGTTGCAATTATCAAAAAATAAAAAAAACATTTACTGTTAACCACTAACAAATGTGAATATATGGACTAAAATAATTGTTTTAAAGCTAAATATAAAGGAGCTATTGAATATAAAAAATAAAACAAAGAAAATATAACACTTTAGCACCTGATTTAGTACCTTTTTTAGCACCTAATGTTGCTAAGTAACATACTCTTTTAAGGACATAGTAAAACATACACTTATAACAATATGGTAAATAATCATTTATGACAAATAGTCAGACAAATAAAAGGTACAGGGTATATTGCACTATACTGAAGCACTGCACATGCTTGATGTTATGTTGAGATAAGTAGTAGGAGGTAAGATAGTAACATTAGTAGTAGTAATAGTAGACAAGATGATTGTAATAGTAGTACAGGCACGGCCATCACTATTCCAAAAATCAGTAATCCGGTACTAATTTCGTCTAGCGTAATTTCAAACTTCCGGGGTCGCCACACCAACCTGCTGCTACTGTTTGGTGGCGCTACTTGCTGCACAGTTGCTGCCCGACCACTGTGGTGTGAGGGTGTGCTGTCAGGCGCCTCTGGTGGCCAGCTTTGACAACATCATTTTCTCAGCAATGGCCGAGTCATACAGAAGGAGAGTAAATACAGTGTGTATTGAGGTGCTCGCTGGGGCCATTTACCCTTCAAATGCAGACGATCTCTTACCTGCCATTCTACGTGATAAATATGGATTTGCCACTTCAGATATTTATGGGATATCACTGAATGGAGCAACAAGAGTGTTTGTGAAATTCTCGTCGAGTGGTGTCTACGGAAGAGCTGTTGACGATTATCAAGACAAGAGGATGGTTGTGAGGAAGGATTGAAGGTGCGGCTGAGGACGTATCTGCGACATACAAGTGGATCGGATTCGTAATTGTCCATTTGAGGCTTATGAAGAAGATGTGAGAGATGTGTTCAAGGCCTATGGGGTGATTCATGCGGCAACTGTCGGTAGGTGGAACAGGGTGCCTACGCAGGATTGCCAGAAGGATCATACAGTCTGAAGATGTCATTGAGGATGCCTATACCATCATATGTATTGATGCCCCTCTTGCGTACACAAGTATATGTGACATATGCAGGGCAAGTGAGGACATGCCGGCTATGTGGACAGGCGGGGCATTTGGCGGTGGCTTGTGAGAGACAAGGACAGTTACCCCAGCAAACGCGTGGAGAGGAGGTGAGGGATTGGTGTGGATGGCCTTTCCAGTGACATGGAGAGGAATGGGTCTTCTCAGGGCGTAAGGATGGAGGAGCACGTCGATGGAGCGATGAGATGGAGCAAGCGGAGGATTGGTGGTGACATTACCTCCTGAGACATGTAAAGAGGAGGTGCAGGATTCTACAGTCGCCATCGGACAGGAGGATGGCAATGATTTGGTGGAATTGACAGATCCTATGTTGGAGGATCTAAGGAAGTTGATTGATAGTCCACCATCCGTAGGCGGGGAGTATGAGCTGCAGAATAACCCGGAAGTAATGAAAAGTCTGGGCGAAGAGCTGAGTGATGACGTGAGTAAGAGTGGTTGTGGAGAGAGTGGTAATGAGGTGAGCGTGTGTGTGGTAGGCGGAAGTTCATGAGGAGGACAATGTAGACAGTGCAGTGTCTGAAGAGATCATGGAGGTGGCAGGAGAATCTAAGAGATCTAGTGGTTCTGTGGAAGATGATGTGTTGCCTGGCCCAGAAAACAGGGAAGAAGTGTTAGCAGAAAGGATAGGAATGAGAGGGAGGAGTAAGGGAGAAGCGTGTAGACAAGGTGGGAGGAGGGCCCAGGGGGGTACTTTGTCAATGCAGGTGGAGCACGAGTAGAGAAGCATCGAGGAAACCACCTTTAAAGAATTAAAGTGTTTAAGTATGAATGTTAATGGCCTCAGAGCGGAGGTCAAGAGGATGTGGGTTGAGAGTATTTTGAGGAGAGGGTATTGATGTTTGTTTCCTCCAAGAACACAATTATAGGTGTGGTAGGGAATGAAGTTAAAGGATTTAATTTATATACAGGAAGTTCGAACTTTTCAAGGGAGGGCTTTGGTAGGTATTAGGGAATCCTGCCCTTTTCATTTGAGGTCGTGGGAGGAGGTAGGAGGGGCGGATTGTAAGGGTAGAGGGTTTGGGGGACATTTCGGTTTGTTTTCTGGGTGTGTATATGCCAGCGGTTAATGTGCCTAGTATCAAGGGGATTTCGTGAGGATTATTTAGTTTATGCATTAAGGGTCTTCCTGCGATAACGGTGATCGCAGGAGACTGGAATTTGTTATTAGGAGGAATGACGTAGAACCGAGAGGAGCAGGTTGTGTGCTAGCAGTGTTGAGGACTTGTTAGGGGCAGTAGGGGTTAGGGATGTAGTAGATGGTAGACAGGTTATGGTAGAACATACGTTTATTCGGAAAGGATATGCAGCACGGTTGGATAGGGTGTACGTGTCTTCAAGTATAAATGTGGAAGAGGTGTGTAATATAGATGTTGGTTTTCAGATCATAGGGGTGTGGTGGCTGTGTTGGGGTGGGTGGGTGCTGTTAAATATTATTCAGACTTGTGGAGGTTGAATGTTAGTTTGCTGAAAGAGGGGATCGTGAGGGTTTCGAGGCTTGGTGGGAGGGTTCTGGGGTGGGGGTAGGGGCATTTGTGACATTGGGAAGTGGTGGGTTGATGGCAAAGGAGGCAGTGAGAGGTTATTATAGGCGTGAAGGGGTTGAGGAGGCTAGGTATAGGTATGGGTTACAGAGATATTTGGAAGGGAGGTTACGGGATTGTTATAGTGGTGGAGGAGGAGGGTGTCATCAACAGGAAATAGCGTATCTTAAGGGTAGACTAAAGGATATTCAGAATGAAGTTTTAGGGCGATAAGGGTTCGTAGTCAATTAGAAGAGGTGTTATGGGGTGATAGGCCATCAGGTACTGTTTTGAGGAGATTTAGGACACGTAGAACAGGAATGACAATAACGGCGTTGAAGGTAGAGGAGGAGTGGGGGTTATCATACAGGTCAGGTGTTAAGAACTACGGATGGGATGTGTGCTTATGCGAGTATTGGTTTCAGAATAAGTTCATGGGTAAGTGAGGATGAGGTTTGTAGGGATTGTGTTAGAGAGCATTCAGGAGAGGTTAGGGGAGGAGGATAGGAAGGGGTTAGGTGGAAGAATAACGATTGAAGAGGTATGGCAAGCAGTGCAAGGGTTATGCATGGGGAAGGCACCTGGGGTGGATGGGTTACCTGGGGATTTCTACGTATGTCATTGGGATGTTTTGAAGGATGTTTTAGTAAAGGTACTGAATCAAATGAAGGATAGGAGTACGATGGATGAGGTGCAGAGGACTGGGGTGGTGGTGTTAGTACCAAAAGGCAAGGACAGTGATGTTTGAGAGGTATAGGGCAATAACTTTGTTATGTTCTGATTACAAGATTTTGTCAAGATATTAGCGAATAGGATGAAAAGGGTGTTGGAGAAGGTTTTAGAGGGCGGTCAGTTTGGTATACCAGGACGTAGTATTAGGGCGGGCATAGAAAATTAAGACTTTCGTGGAACAGAAGGAAGGGGAGGGTTCTGGGGTTAGATTGGGAAACGGCGTACGATAGTGTAGACAGGAGATGTTATATGAGATCTTAGGGAGGCAGGGGTTTGGCGGGAAATTGTTAGGTGGGTAAGAACCTTGTATGATGGGGCCTTGGCGAGGTCAGGTTAATGGCAGGTTAGGGGTTCAGGTGAGGTTTGAAAGGGTCTGAGGAGGGTTGTCCCCTATCTCAGATCCTTTTGGTGTCTGCAAGCCCCTTTTATAAGGTTAGTTCGTGAGAGGTATGGGATGGGGATGAAAAGTGGGGTTGTGAAACGGGCATAGTAGGTTATGTTGATGACACTACAATTATGGTGGGGAGTAGTGAGGGTTTAGGAAATGTTAATAAGATTATAGAGGTGTTTGGAGGGCTACTGGGATGGGCATCAATAGAGCGAAATCTAGGTTGTTGGAGGTAGGTTCGTGGGTGGGTGGGCCGTTGGGAAGTAGGGGTGGGTGGATGTGTGTTGATAGCTTAAAAATATGTGGGGTCATTTTAGTCATAATAGTCAGTTGGCAAGGGACTTAAATTCGGAGTTAGTGGTGAACAAAGCGCTAGGTAGGTTAAGTGGTTTCAGTCCTGGAGAGGTAACGTTGTTACAAAGAGCAGTGGTAGTGAATGCTCTAATTTATAGTAAACTGTGGTTTGTGGCGACTGTTTATCCTCTACGGAGTGTGACATAAGAAGGTTGCGGTAAGGGTTTATAGATACATTTGGAGCTATGAGGAGGCATTGGTTGGCGCGAAGTAGTGACTGCGGGGTGGCCGTAGGGGTATGGGGTTGATACCATTGGGAGAAGGCTTCAAAGTATATATGTAAAACAGGGATTTTTAGTAGGGGGAAGGGGGCAGGCGAGTGGGGAGGTTATGAGTGAGGTACGTAGGTGGTGGAAGGGTAGAGATTTATTGCATTGTGAGGATATTTTGAGATACCTTTCAGTTGTCAGGGTGCCAGGTAGGGTGAAGGTGAGTAAGTTGGATAGGGTAGGGGAGAAAGAGATAGTGCAGGGATCAGGGATTTATCCAATGTATAATTGGAAATTGGTGTGGTATTGGATGAAGAGGCTGCGTATACCACCTAGGGTAAGGGAAACAGGGTATAGGTTTTTATTAGGCATTTTGGCATCAAGGGCACAATTGTGGAGAATGGGCATAATAAGGGAGGGTTGTGCCTGAAATGCGGTGGGTTTGACACTGCGTATCACGTTATTTACTTTTGTGAGGAGTTGGGGGGTGAGGGAATGGTTTAGTGGGGTTTTGAAAAGGGTAGGGGCGGGGTTTGTCAACCCTTAGGGCGTTAAGTTTGGATGTTGAGCGTGTCCTGGGGATGTAAGAAGAGGCGGTGGCATATATAGTGGTGGAGTACATTTACATCTCGTGGTGCATGAAAGGAGCGGGCGCTGTCCGTATTAGAGCTATGGCGGCAGGTTTCTATAGGACAAGATGTCGTAATCAAGAGGTGTATGCAGGAAGGTGGTGTAAGGCGTTTTCTTTGGGTTATAGGAACATCACGGTTGCGTTATTGTTGGGGAGGGTGAGGACCAACATGAGTGTGTGTGAGTATGGTTTTATTAGGGTAGCAGGGGTGTAAGGGAAATGAGGATGGTTTGTTGTTGATGCTTTAGGTTTCGGGTGCTCTGCTTTCAATGATAATTAATAAAAAAAAAAAAAAAAAAAATTGTTTTTGTTAATCAGTAGTTAGTGAGGTTGGCGAAAAGGGTTGTTGGGGAAGGGGGTGTTGGGAGCATAGGAGAAGCTTGCCTGTTTTCTAACTGTCGGCGTCATCATAATCTCTTAGGGGTTTGTGAGTCAAAGCAAACCTTTGTTGACTAAATTAAAGGAAAAACAATATATATATATTTGGAAGATCACTATTAGAGATGCCGCCTGTGTGAGTGAGATCCGTGTGTTGGTGTATGGACATTGTGTCACGTATGGCAGGTGTTTGGATGTATGTTGGGTGCGTGTGTGTGGGTGGAGAAAATATTATTTTCCTTTGTGTTAACTTTTCGGCTACCACGGGGTAATTTTTGTGTTTTGTCTGTGTCAAACACAGGGAATGTCATAAGGTTCAAGCATGACATGGTGGTGGTAAACCTTGAAATGTATGAGTATGGGAGGTTTTATTTGATATGCACCAGGTTCTAGGACACTGTTGTGGTAAACAGCAGTAGGTTAGGTAAGGCTCAGACGTTTGAAGAGTTAGGTTTTGATCTTAAGTGATCGTTGAATGTAATATAGTGGTGTCTTACATTGTAATGACAGTTAAGTTTGATTAATATTAGTAATGTGTGTGTAGGGTGTTGGGATTTTGTTCGAGGTGTTGTTAGGTCAAAGGAAAAATTTGTTTTGTATATAATATGGATGAGGTTTTACAGCTGTATTGAGATATGTTTAAATAAAAAAAAAAAAAGGGGGGGGGGGAGTTAGGATAGTACACAATTACAAGTTTAATAAGATGTTGTTTGTGACTTGAATTATGACTTACGTCTGACTCGAAAGGGTATTTCATTAAAAAAGGAAAAAAAAAAAAGGGAATAGAAGTGGATTTACAAGTGTACATGGTAGAGATGTAATGGTTTCATGTTATTTGGTGTATTACAGTGATACCAGGTCTTCGGACTGTTTGGGTAAGACTTTTGCAGAGACAGTATTGTTCATGTATGTTTATGGAATGTAATATGATTTTTAATTTTTATTAAGGCAGTTGTGGTGTTTAATTTTTGTAACATGTATGAGCAGGGAGATGGGTATTGAGGTGTGGTTAGGTAAAGGCAGTTTTTGTTTTGTGTATAGTTTTGCTGCAGTTTGTAGTTGTATTCTGATATTTCCCAGTAAAGATAAGACAACCTAGTAAATAGGTTAATATGAAGGAGATTGATTATATTTGTGTTTCGTTTTCTGGTAGGGTGAGGAGCTTATGTATATGTTTCAATATGCGATTTTGTCATGACATGTATTGTATGTACTGTTTTAAATAAAAAAAAAAAAAAAAAAAAAACTTGCTGCACAAGTCATTCCAATTTCTTTTTCCCCAGATAGCACCTTTCATCAACTTATTAATAGCACCTTTGATATAATCATTAGTGAAGAATTTTATAACAGCGTCATAATACTTTTTGTAATAGATGAATGAGTCTTATTCAGCCTTATAATAGAAGTGTTTCACCATCCATCGGTTTCATCATTCACAGCGAATTAATTATTGAAATAGAGTCTGTTGATTTAACTTTCTATAGGTATATACGTACTGCTGAGCTTGGGTAGATACCAGTGACAGTGTCTAACTTGATCAAACTTGGCTAAGTTTGATCTTAACATACTGGAGCGAAAGAGATGGGGAGGACGTGCAAAATAAACCCAGTGAGGAGCCGGGGTGCAGTGGGCACAATAAGGTTACACTATCAACATTCGTATCCCCACACTGGAGTATACCTGGAGAGAGTTCCAGGGGTCAACACCCCTGCGGCCCAGTCTGTGACCAGGCCTCATGTTGGATCAGAGCTTGATCAACCAGGCTCTTACTGCTGGCAGCACACAGTCCAACGTACGAACCACAGCCTGGCTGGTCAGTTATCGACTTTAGGTGCCTGTCCAGTGCCTGCTTGAAGACAGCCAGGGGTTTGTTGGTAATCCCCCTGATGTATGCTGGGAGGCAGTTGAACAGTCTTGGGCACCTGACACTTATTGTGTTGTCTCTCAACGTGCTAGTGGCACCCCTGCTTTTCATTGGGGGGATGTTACATCGCCTGCCGAGTCTTTTGCTTTCGAAGAGAGTCACTCTCGTGTGCAAGTTTGGTACTAATCCCTCAAGAATTTTCCACGTGTATATAACAATGTATCTCTCCCGCCTGCGTTCTAGGGAGTACAGGTTTAGGAACTTCAAGCATTCCCAGTAATTGAGGTGGTTTATCGCAGTTATGTGTGCCGTGAAGGTTCTCTGCACATTTTCTAGGTCAGCAATTTCACCTGCCTTGAAAGGTGCAGTTAGTGTGCAGCAATATTCCAGCCTAGAAAGAACAAGCGACCTGAAAAATGGGCTACAGTTTATATATTGTATTATATGTATATTTTTTATTTATTATAATTTTATATTGCTGATATTTTCGATAATAGCTAAATTGTTAATATCTTGCTTTATATTATTATTTGACTTAGCTATATTATTAGGTAGGATGTAACATGTACACTATTGTGCTCTATGTATTACATATTGTGCTCAAGTGTGTTGTAGCTGCCATGGAGTTGGCAAACTACCTCGCTAACAAGTGCTTCACTTGTTATACTGCCGGCTTCCTGGAGTTGCTGGGCAGCAGTCACATGCGAGTCACGTAATCACACCTAAGTTGGAGACTGCCTCCCCTTCATCGTTCTCTCTTCCCTGCTGACTCGAGGAGACAACACTTCGCTCTTGTCTCTGCTTGATTTCTCGTCATTGTCATTTAAACTCTGTTTGGTAGAGTATGTATTCGGTGGTGTGATGAAACATACTTCTCTGGACTCTGTGTAACTCTGTTCACAGAGAATAGCCTAGACTTAGTGATTTTCGACGTTTTACTGAGTTGTGTGTCACATTGACACTCTGAGATAACTCAGGTCTCTAGCTATAGCTCTTGACCTAATTCGTTGGGGCATCTGTGCATCGTCACAGTCGGGGATTTTATGCTGAACCTAGATTCAGTAATAAGGGAGTTTTGTGACTATTATGGAGGATCTGCTGATGGTCCCCAGTTAGGGTCGTTTTTCTATCTCCTTGATCCTGACGCTGTTGCTGTTGCTTGCTATATTGCTGTTTGTCGAATTGGTCATTTTACTGTTCAATCAAGCTGTTCTGATTATCAGTTTGTTAGAGAAGCTAGCTTATAAGAAGTTGTTTAGTCAGTCACTGGTTGAGTCGAGTATTAAGAGTCATAACGAGTTACCTGGAACACTCATACACACACACTCATATTTGTATATATGAATATTATTGTTAATTGCTAACATTGTACCAGATGGTACATAAGAGCCATTAGATATATGTGCCTTCAGCACAATAATATTTTATGAGAGAAGTGTAGGAGCTAACCTCCTAAGTAATATTTTCAGTATATTTATATTTAATTTGATTTACTTTGCTACCCTAGATTTTCTAACTTTGATAATAAACATTTTAAATATATTTCTTTCGTTAGTATCCTCTCAGTTGGGATCCAATGATATTCATAATATGTCGGAAAACTGGACCAGGATACTGACTTTGTTGCAAAAGCCCAGTAACAGGCTGGATGCTAGAAGGGCTATCCTTTCTAGTGTTCACTGTCTATTTCTAATAGATATCGCGTCATTTTGTAACATCCATACTGTTATTTTTCTAGCAGATGCGATTGCTACGGTGTTATGGTCCTTGAAGGTGACATCCTCTTACATGATCACTCCCAGGTTTTTGACATTAGTTGTTCGCTCTATTTTGTGGTTGGAATTTGTTTTGTACTCCGATGAGATTTTAATTTCCTCACGTTTTCCATATCTGAGTAATTGAAATTTCTCATCATTGAACTTCATATTGTTTTCTGCAGCCCATTTAAAGATTTGGTTTATGTCTGCTTGGAGTCTTGCAGTGGCTTCAATGGTGGACACTGTCATGCAGATTCGGATGTCATCTGCAAAGGAAGACACGGCACTGTGGCTTATATCCCTGTCTATGTCCGATATGAGGATGAGGAACAGGATGGGAGCGAGTACTGTGCCTTGTGGAACAGAGCTTTTTACTGTAGCCGCCTCAGACTTTACTCTGTTGACTACTACTCTGTGTTCTACTTGTTAGAAAATTATAGATCCATCTACAAACTTTTCCTATTATTCCTTTATCAAGCATTTTGTGTGCTATTACACCATGGTCACACTTGCCCAAAAACTTTTCAAAATCTGTGATATAACATCTGCATTCTGTTTTCTTAGAATCGAAACCCTTTTCGTAGTGGTCAGTAGTTGGGA
>WNWK01034579.1:0-20371 GCA_009830355.1 Cherax destructor
AATCAATATTTTGACCTCATTATTCACCATTCCTAAACCCATACCTCTAACTAATCCTAGTTTAAAGCCCTAACAACATCCTCAACTGAGCTAGAGAGAAATTCTACACCAGCCCTGGATAAGTGAACCCCATCCCTGGCATACATGTCATTTCGGCCATAGAAGTGGTCCCAGTTGTCAATGAATGGGACTGCATTATCCTTATAGTGTTTGTCCAGCCAGCAATTTATACCAATCGCTCTGGACAGCCATTCATTTCCAACACTCCTTCTTGGCAAAATGCCACATATAACAGGGCGCCCCCCCCTTCTTCCTAATTATGTCTATTGCTGTCCTGTACCTTCTAACTAAATTCTCACTTATACGCTTGCCTACATTATTGCCTCCAGCACTGAGGCAGATAATAGAATTGATCCCATTACCGTTCATGATGTTGTCAAGCCGGCTAACAATATCCTCCATCCCAGCCCCAGGAAAGCAAACCCTCTGTCTCCTACTCTTATCCTTCAAGCAGAAAGCTCTATCCATATACCTAACCTGGCTATCCCCAACAACAACAATATTTTTACCTTCCTTTGTGTCGTTCGTCGTGACGTTCCCAGTAGTCGTCTCACATTCATCGGGTAGCACGGAGAAGGCATTCGATGTTTCCACAGCAGACTCTTTCTTCTTCATCGTTTCTAACTCTCCATTCGTTTTCTTGATCTTCAACTTCGTTCCTTGAAGTCCGGCCACTGCCCAAGTTCCCTTCTTGACCTGAGGACTCACAACAGGAGGACTACTACGAATCCTCTTGTTTTCCTCCGTCAATCGCCGAATCTCAAGCTTCGCTACCCTCAATTCCTCCTTAAGCTGCTGGTAAAGTTGCTCAATGGACGGCATCTTGGTTCACTTCACAGAGCAAAAGTGGTTCAATCCACAGAGAACCCTAGACACGTCCTCTCTGAGCTAAGAACAGATCACCTCGAACTAAGAACAGATCACCTTGTACCAGACTGGTACAATAATATTAAGAACTGTATTTGTATGCGCGCGCGCGCGTGTGTGTGTATGTACTCACCTATTTGTGGTTGCAGGGGTCGATTAATAGCTCCTGGGCCCGCCTCTTCACTGGCCGCTACTGGGTCACTCTTCCGGCTCCAAGAGCTTTATCATACCTCTTCTTAAAGCTATGTATGGATATTGCCTCCACTACATCACTTCCCAGACTATTCCACTTCCTGACAACTCTGTGACTGAAGAAATACTTCCTAACATCCCTGTGATTCATCTGAGTCTTCAACTTCCAACTGTGACCCCTTGTTGCTGTGTCCCATCTCTGGAACATCCTGTCTTTGTCCACCTTGTCGATTCCTCTCAGTATTTTATATGCCGTTATCATATCCTCACTATCTCTCCTGTCCTCCAGTGTTGTCAGGTCGATTTCCCTTAACCTCTCCTCGTAGGACATACCCCTTAGCTCCGGGACTAGTTTTGTTGCAAACCTTTGCACTTTCTCTAGCTTCCTTACATGCTTGGCTAGGTGTGCGTTCCAAACTGGTGCTGCATACTCCAATATAGGCCTAACTTACAGTGTACAGGATTCTGAACAATTCCTTATAAGATATCGGAATGCTGTTCTTAGATTTGCAAGGCGCCCGTATGCTGCAGCAGTTATTTGGTTGATGTGCGCCTCCGGAGATGTGTCCGGAGTTATACTCACCCCAAAATCCTTTTCCTTGAGTGAGGTTTGTAGTCTCTTGCCCCCTAGACTGTACTCCGTCTGTGGTCTTCTTTGCCCTTCCCAAATCTTCATGACTTTGCATTTGGTGGGGTTGAACTCCAGGAGCCAGTTATAAATTAGACACATATGCAACACTTGGGTATCTTTATTGAGTTGCCAGTTGCTGGACCACGCCTGCAGCCTGTCCATATCCCTTTGTAGTTCTGTCTGGTCCTCGTCCGATTGAATTCTTCTCATCAACTTCACATTATCTGTAAACAGAGACACTTCGGAGTCTATTCCTTCCGTCATGTCGTTCACAAATACCAGAAACAGCACCGGTCCTAGGACTGACCCCTGTGGAACCCCACTCGTCACAGACGCTCACTCTGACACCTCGTCACGAACCATGACTCGATGTTGTCTTCCTAACAGGTATTCCTTGATCCATTGTAGTGCCTTCCCTGCTATTCCTGCCTGGTCCTCCAGCTTTTGCACTAATCTCTTGTGTGAAACTGTGGCAAATGCCTTCTTACAGTCCAAGAAAATGCAGTCTACCCACCCCTCTCTCTTTCTTGTCTTACTGCTGTCACCTTGTCATAGAACTCCAGTAGGTTTGTGACACAGAATTTCCCGTCCCTGAAACCGTGCTGGCTGTCGTTGATAAGCTCATTCTTTTCTAGGTGTTCCGCCACTCTTCTCCTGATAATCTTCACCATGACTTTGCATACTATGCACGTCAATGACACTGGCCTGTAGTTTAATGCTTCGTGTCTGTCTCCTTTTTAAAAAAATTGGGATTACATTTGCTGTCTTCCATACCTCAGGTAGTTGCCCTGTTTCAATAGATGTGTTGAAGATTGTTGTTAGTGGCACACATAGCACCTCTGCTCCCTCTCTCAGGACCCATGGAGAGATGTTATCCGGCCCCATCGCCTTTGAGGTATCTAGCTCGCTTAGCAGCCTCTTCACTTCTTCCTCGGTTGCATGTATTGTGTCCAACACAATACATGCATTCTGGAGTACCTTCCGTCTCCACTGTGAACACTTATTTGAATCTCATGTTGAGCTCCTCACATACTTTGCGGTCATTTCTTGTGATGTCCCCTCCTTAGTTCCTTAGCTTGATCACCTGATCCTTGACTGTTGTTTTCCTCCTGATGTGGCTGTACAACAGCTTCGTGTCAGATTTGGCTTTTGCTGCTATGTCATTTTCGTATTGCCGTTGGGCCTCCCTTCTTACCTGTGCATATTAATTTCTGGCTCTACGACTGCTCTCCTTATTCTCCTGGGTCCTTTGCCTTCTATACTTGTTCCATTCTCTAGAATACTTGGTTTTGGCCTCCCTACACCTTTGGGTGAACCAGGGGCTCATCCTGGCTTTCTCGTTATTTCTCCTCAGCTTCCTCGCATATTGTTTTCACATATTCCGTCATCTCATGTACTGACTTTCCTTCCAGTTCTCTTTCCCACTGAATCCCGTGAAGGAAATTCTTCATGCGTATGTGTGTGTGTGTCCTCACCTATACGTACTCACTTATATATGATTGTATGGGTCGAATTTCAGGTCCTGGCCCCGCCTCTTCGCTAGTCCGTACTTGATGCATTCTTTCCTGGCTTCGAGAGCCTTATCGTACCTTCTCTTAAAGCTCTGCCTTACCACTCCATTCTCCAGGTCGTTCCACTTCCTGACTACTCTGAGGCTGAATAAATGTTTTCTAACATCATTGTGACTCATCTGTGTTCCTGTTTCCCATCACTCAAACAGACTGTCCATCTCCATCGTAACAATTTTTCTCAGTATTTTGTATGTTGTTATCATATCACCCTTAGTCCTTTTTTCATCTAATATCATCAGGTTTAGTTTCCTGAACCTCTTCTCACGGCACTTACTAATTAGCTCCAGTATAACGACGTGTTATTTGGGGTGCTCTTGGTAGCGGGAATGCAATGATAAGGCTTCGGAGGCTTCTTACTTTATTTGTAATATAGGTGCGAGTACACAAGCTGTGTGTCTGTGGGCCATGGCCCAGGGCCATGCAACTTGCGAGAGGGAGAGGAGTAGGCCTGTTGTCTGAGTGTTGTCTGGGCGCCAAGTGAGGGAGAGGCAGGGGTAAGGCAGACTCACATGGGTATGCTTACAGGCTTGCCCTCTGGCGGAAACTATGGGAGCTAGCATGGCGCGAAATATGAACTCAGCTGGCAGACAGCATGGCTGTCTACACCAGGACTAGTCTCGTTGGAACGTCTGCATTTTTTCCAGTGTCTTGATATGCTTGATCAAGTGTGGGGGTCCATTCTGGTGCAGTGTACTCGAGCATGGGGCTGACATATGCCACATAAAGTATCATGAATGGCTTCGATTCCTGAAAGGCACTGTTAGATTGGCCAGGCGTGCATTTGCTGCAGCAGTTATTGTTTATGGGCAAAGAAGACCACATACGATGTGCACCTGAGGCGCACATAGTATGTGGTCTTCTTTGCTCATCCCCAGTCTTCATACCATTGTACTCGCTGGGGTTGAATTCCAGTAGCCACTTGTCGGACCAGACGTGTAACCTGTCCAGGTTCATTTGTAGTCTTTCCTGGTCCTCACCTGTTTGTATTCTCCTCGTCAGTTTCACTTCATCTTCGAAGTGGGATACCTCTGACTCTATCCCTTCCGTCATGTCGTTCAAGTACACAAGAAAGAGCACAGGTCCTAGAAATGATCCCTGTGGAATCCCACTCGTTCTTTCTTCCTGTTAAGTATTTCTTGATCCATTGTGGTGCCTTCCTTCCCTTTCTTCCTCCTCGTCTTTTTTTTGTCCCCAGCTCTTTTGCGATGAAGTATTAAAAATATGCACTGAACCCATCTTTCTCTCTCCTGCCTCACTTCCGTAACCTTGTCGTAGAGTTCTAGTAGGTTCGTGAGACAGGACTGAACTTCCCTGAAGTTTGCTGGTTGTTGTTTATGAACCCAAACCTTTCAGGTGTTCTATGCATCTTCTAATAATCTTTTCCAAAACCTTACATACTAAACATGTCAATGACACTGATCTCTAGTTTAACACTACCTCTCTGTCCTCTTTCTTAAATATGGGACTGCAGTTTCTGTCTTCCATACTTCTGGCAGTTGCCCCGTTTCTAGTGACTTGTTGAAGATTGTTGCTAGTGGTTCACACAGTACTTCCGCTCCCTCTCTCAGGGCTTACGGAGAGACATTATCTGGTCTCCCACTTCCTTCGAGGTATCTAACTCTTACTATAGCATTCTCACCTCTTCTCCTGTTCTATGTATTGTGTCCAGCAAATGATGGTACACTCTGCATCTGGCATTAACTAATTCCTTAGAGAATATCTCCCTAAATTTCTCGCTGAGCTTCTCACAGACATCCTGGTCATTGTTTTGTGAATGCTCCTCGTTCCTTCTTCATGCTGCTTATCTGATCATTCACTCTTGTCTTCCTCTTGATGTGGCTGTGTAGCAACTTTGCCTCGGATTTGGCTATTGATTATATGTCATTCTCAAGTTGCCGTTCAGCCTCTCTCCTTACCCCAGCATATTCATTCCCTGGGTGAACCATGGGTCTACTCTGCCCTTGTCATTGCATCTTTTGCTTCCTGTCATTAATTTCACCAGACTCTTTCCAGCTACGTACTCCATCATCTAAATTCACAGTCATCCCTCCCAGTTTCCTCTCCCACTGCTCCTCATTCAGAAATTGCCTCTCCAAGTTTACCTTCACAAGATAATCAAACAGAGGGGGTTATCATTTATCTCCTATGTCAGAATTACTCAGGGTGAATACCAGGTCCAGCCTTGTTGGTTCATTCACTATTCTCTCTCTCTCTCTCTCTCTCTCAGGTTGTCTCTGACATGTTGATGCATGAAGTTTTCCATTACCACCTATAGCATCTAAGCACTACAGGGTTCTGGTCAACTTTGTGTACTCACCTATTTGTACTCACCTATTGTGGTTGCAGGGGTCGATTCATAGCTCCTGGCCCCGCCTCTTCAATGATTGCTACTAGGTCCTCTCTCTCCCTGCTCCATGAGCTTTATCAAACCTCGTCTTAAAACTATGTATGGTCCCTGCCTCTAATACGTCACTTTCTAGGCTATTCCACTTCCTGACCACTCTATGACTGAAAAAATACTTCCTAACATCTCTTTGACTCATAGGAGTCTTCAACTTCCAATTGTGACCCCTTGTTTCTGTGTCCCCTCTCTGGAACATCTTGTCTTTGTCCACCTTATCTATTCCTCGCAGTATTTTATATGTCGTTATAATGTCTCCCCTAACGCTCCTGTCCTCTAGTGTCGTCAGACAGATTTCCTTTAACCTTTCTTCGTAGGACAATCCCCTTAGCTCTGGGACTAGTCTTGTTACAAACCTTTGCACTTTCTCTAATTTCTTGACGTGCTTGACCAGGTGTGGGTTCCAAACTGGTGCTGCATACTCCAGTATGGGCCTGACGTATATGGTGTACAAAGTCTTGAACGATTTCTTATTGAGGTATTGGAACGCTATTCTTAGGTTTACCAGCCGCCCGTATGTTGCAACAGTTATCTGATTAATGTGTGCCTGAGGAGATGTGCTCGGTATTATACTCACCCCAAGATCTTTTTCCTTGAGTAAGGTTTGCAGTCTTTAGCCACCTAGACTGTACTCTGTTTGCAGTCTTCTTTGCCCTTCCCCGATCTTCGACTTTACCTTTGGCAGGGTTAAATTCAAGGAGCCAGTTACTGGACCAGGCTTGCAGCCTGTCCAGGTGAAATTGTAGTCCTGCCTGATCCTCGACTGATTTAATTCTTCTCATTAACTTCACATCATCTGCAAACAGGGACACTTCTGAGTCTATCCCTTCCGTTATGTCATTCACATATATCAAAAACAGTACCGGTCCCAAGACTGACCCTTGTGGAACCCCACTCGTCACAGGTGCCCACTCTGACACCTCGTCACGTATTATGACTCGTTGTTGCCCCCCTGTCAGATATTCTCTGATCCATTGCAGTGCCTTTCCTGTTACGTGTGCCTAATCCTCTAGCTTTTGCATTAACCTCTTGTGAGGAACTGTGTCGAACGCCTTCCTAGAGTCCAAAAAAATGCAGTCTATCCACCCCTCTCTCCCGTGTCTTACTTCTAATACCTTGTCATAAAATTCCAGTAGGTTTGTGACACAGGATTTTCCTTCCCTGAACCGTGCTGGTTGTCGTTTATAAGCTTGTGTCTTTCTAGGTGCTCCACCACTCTCCTCCTGATGATCTTCTCCATGACTTTGCATACTATACACGTTAGTGACACAGGTCTGTAGTTTAATGCCTCGTGTCTGTCTCCTTTCCTAAAAATTGGGACTACATTTGCCATCTTCCACGCCTCAGGTAGTTGCCCAGTTTCAATGGATGTGTTGAAGATTTTTGTTAGTGGCACACTTAACATCTCTGCTCCCTCTCTAAGGACCCACGGATAAATGTTGTCAGATCCCACCGCTTTTGAGGTATCGAGTTGATATAGCAGCTTCTTCACTTCCTCCTCGGTTGTGTGTATTTCATCCAGCACTTGTTGGTATACCTTCCTATTCTGAATTCCTGGAGTCCTTCCTGTCTCCTCTGTAAAGACTTCTTTAAATCTCATGTTGAGCTCCTCACATACCTTTTGGTCGTTTCTTGTGAACTCCTCACCTTCCTTCCTCAGCCTGATTACCTGGTCTTTGACTGTTGTTTTCCTCCTGATGTGGCTATACAACAGCTTCGGGTCAGACTTGACTTTTGATGCTATATCATTTTCGTATTGTCGCTGAGCCTCCCTTCTAACCTGTGCATATTCGTTTCTGGCTCTTCGGCTAATCTCTTTATTTTCCTGGGTCCTTTGTCTTCTGTACTTTTTTCATTCTCTAGTGCACTTAGTTTTTGCCTCCCTACACCTCTGGGTGAACCAAGGACTCGTTCTGGTCTTCCCATTACTTCTGTTTCCCTTGGGGACAAACCTCTCCTCTGCCTCTTCGCATTTGGTTGTCACATATTCCATCATTTCTTTTACTGGTTTTCCTGCTAATTCTCTCTCCCACTGAACGTCTTGTAGGAAGTTCCTCATGCTTGTGTAGTCCCCCTTTTGTAGTTTCGTTTCTCCCTTCCTATTCCTGGTCCCCTCTCCACTTGTAGCTCAACTATATAATCAAAACACAGAACGAAATGATCACTAGCTCCAAGGGGCTTTTCATACGTGATATCCTCGATGTCCGAACTACTCAAGGTGAATACTAGGTCCAGTCTTGCTGGATCATCCCCACCTCTCTCTCTGGTAGTGTCTCTAACATGTTGATGCATGAGGTTTTCCGGTACCACATCCATCATCTTGGCTCTCCATGATTCAGGACCCCCGTGGGGCTCCAGGTTTTCCCAATCAATCTCCTTGTGATTGAAATCACCCATAACTAGTAACTTTGCTCTCCTTGTGTGGGCTCTTCTGGCCACCTCGGCTAGTGTGTCTACCATTGCTCTGTTGTTCTCGTCGTATTCTTCTCTTGGCCTCCTGCAGTTCTGTGGTGTGTGTGTGTGTGTGTGTGTGTGTGTGTGTGTGCATGTGCGTATGTGTGCACTCAAAACTACTCTCTGCGCTGGCGTACAGTCTAAAACACTCCTTATTTACCACAAATTCATGTACTTCCCAGTCCTGTAATACGTTCCCAATATCAATCCTCCTCTCTCTTTCCCCCTCCCTCTTTCCCTTCTTCTCTCCCTCCCTCCCACCAAGCCAATTTCTGTCTGGCTTCAACATGGCTTCAGTGAGAGAAATGTTTTGCTTCCATGACTAATGTACCAAGTCCAGACACTGACTCTCATCACAGATGACTGCTTCTCTATGCCTCAGTATATGCTCATAGGCATCACAGATCCTCAAGTGGGCATCATGGACAAGTTCCAGGCTGGTGGAGAGGGCGTGGATGAGCATGTAGTGGCGTGCTGGTGCATGTTGTGGCCGTGGGTGAAGGCGTGTGATGGAAAGTCTGGGTTAATGCTGTTGATCTGTTTACATTGCCAGTAACGAGGATTATATCCTAAAGCCTATCAATGTGTGTTTGTGTGTGTGTGTGTATGTGTGTGTGTGAGAGAGAGAGAGAGAGAGAGAGAGAGAGAGAGAGAGAGAGAGAGAGAGAGAGAGAGAGAGAGAGAGAGAGAGAAAGAGAGTCTATCAATCGTGTATCCCCTCCTCCGTAAAGGAATTCCCATTACGGTTCTGAAATCTGGTGGTTAAATTCACGTGACGTCACACTTGCCAGACATATTGAACGTCACGTTGAACGAGTTTGCAGTGATAAACATACGAGAAGACGTGAGAGTGGCTGAGTGCTCTTGTTGTGCACTCAGACGTGACTTGTCTTGAGGGCTCATAAGACTCAGAGGGAGAGTTGTCAAACGGACTTCATTGAACTTGAGAAGTCAAGTGTTTAATACCATCACAGTGACCAACCAGAGGATGGTCACACACACACACACACACACACACACACACACACACACACACACACACACACACACACACACACACACACACATACACACACACACACACACACACACACACACACACACACACGCACACGCGGTGTCAGCCTGGGTATTTCCTGAAATCAGCAAGGAGTGAGACAGTGGTACTTCATTCAGTGCTGATCAAGGGATACATTTCTCCTGGTATTCCCTTCTAGTTTGCTTGTTCTCTATAATTAATGTTTAGTTGCTAGTATTATAGATTACTGCATTATACATGAATAAATAGAATCATTGCCCACAGGCATTTCTAAGTGAGGCAGACTTAACAAACTATATTATCTGCTGAAGAGGACAACAGCAGGGGTTCGAAATATTGTCTACTGAAGAGGACCACAGCAGGGGTTCGAAATATTATCTGCTGAAGAGGACCACAGCAGGGGTTCGAAATATTATCTGCTGAAGAGGACCACAGCAAGGGTTCGAAATACACAGAACAAATAATTTTCTGAGATTGTGTCTCTAAGTAGGTTATAACTGAGCAAGTAAATTTAAGTATATCTGAGTGTATCTAAGTATATCTGAGAATACATAAAGCCTATTGGTCATGTGACACTGTAGTGAGGCAGTGGTGTTACAGTGGTTATGTCACACTGTAATGAAGCAGTGGTGTTACAATGGTCATGTGACACTGTAGTGAGGCAGTGGTGTTACAGTGGTCATGTGACACTGTAGTGAAGGAGTGGTGTTACAATGGTCATGTGACACTGTAGTGAGGCAATGGTGTTACAATGGTCATGTGACACTGTAGTGAGGCAGTGGTGTTACAGTGGTCATGTGACACTGTAGTGAAGCAGTGGTGTTACAATGGTCATGTGACACTGTAGTGAGACAGTGGTGTTACAGTGGTCATGTGACACTGTAGTGAGGCAGTGGTGTTACAGTGGTCATGTGACACTGTAGTGAGGCAGTGGTGTTACAGTGGTCATGTGACACTGTAGTGAGGCAGTGGTGTTACAGTGGTTATGTGACACTGTAGTGAGGCAGTGGTGTTACAGTGTTGTTAAGCTTAACAAATTATGAAGAGTAGTAAATTATCACAGCTGATAAACTATCAGGTTAACAGGTTAATCTAACAGGTTAGCAGTTACACTAATAGGTCAACGGTTACACTAACAGGTTAACAGTTACACTAACAGGATAACAGTTACACTAGCAGGTTAACGGTTACATTAACAGGTTAACAGTTAAACTAACAGGTTAACAGTTACACTGACAGGTTAACAGTTACACTAACAGTTTAACAGATACACTAATAGGTTAACAGTTACACTAACAGTTTAACAGTTACACTAACAGGTTAACAGTTACACTAACAGGTTAATAGTTACACTAACAGTTTAACAGTTACACTAACAGGTTAACAGTTACACTAACAGGTTAACAGTTACATTAACAGGTTAACAGTTACACTAACAGGTTAACAGTTACACTAACAGGCTAACAGTTACACTAACAGGTTAACAGTTACACTAACAGTCTAACAGTTACACTAACAGGTTAACAGTTACATTAACAGGCTAACAGTTACACTAACAGGTTAATAGTTACACTAACTGGTTAATAGTTACATTAACAGGTTAACAGTTAGAATTAGTGTTGGGAGAATATAACATTGACTACCACATGCCCACTGTAACACCACTGCCTCACTACAGTGTCACATGACCACTGTAACACCACTGCCTCACTACAGTGTCACATGACCACTGTAACACCACTGCCTCACTACAGTGTCACATGACCATTATAACACCACTCCTTCACTACAGTGTCACATGACCACTGTAACACCACTGCCTCACAACAGTGTCACATGACCACTGTAACACAACTGAATCACTATAGTGTCACATGACCACTGTAACACCACTGTTTCACTACAGTGTCACATGACTACTGTAACACCACTGCTTCACTACAGTGTCACATGACCACTGTAACACCAGTGCCTCATTACAGTGTCACATGCCACTGTAACACCACTGCCTCACAACAGTGTCACATGACCACTGTAACACAACTGAATCACTATAGTGTCACATGACCACTGTTACACCACTGTTTCACTACAGTGTCACATGACCACTGTAACACCACTGCTTCACTACAGTGTCACATGACCACTGTAACACCAGTGCCTCATTACAGTGTCACATGACCACTGTAACACTACTGCCTCACAACAGTGTCACATGACCACTGTAACACCACTGCTTCACAACAGTGTCACATGGCCACTGTAACACCACTGCCTCACAACAGTGTCACATGACCACTGTAACACCACTGTCTCACAGCAGTGTCACATGACCACACGAGTATAAAATCAGTGTATATTTTCTTCCTTCCGTTACCTTGAGAATGGCCCCTCTGTGTTTACACACTTATATACATTTCTCGGAGCGTATGCATATAGCTACACAGCTTTCGGTGTATATAAGCTGAGAAGCATACACCTAGCGGTGTATACACAACAAGAGGACATACTCCAGTCGGTGTAAGTACCACGAAAATGCAACTCTTTGTGTATATTTGCTGTTAAATCACATCTTTGTGATGAGCGTCGATCAAGACTGTAGTTAGGCTCCTGAAAATGCAGTGTTAGACGAATCCGTGTTAAGGCAACTAAAGAACTTATGGGAAAAATGGGGTTACGTTCCTGGGACCTCAGAAAAGCAAAACAACTTTCTTTTTTTTTAGGTCTCCAAATAATAATGCAATTGTTCATTATTGTTACAATGTGTGTTATTTTTCTGTTGTTCAAGGCTAAAAATGCAACAGAAATAATATTTCTTACTTTAAATTGTGGTTGCTGGTGTTTGTGAATGATTGTGAAGGAGGGAGTGGAGAGGCATGCTGAGCCCCATCTGGGCTGAGGTGGATGGTAGTCCAGTCAGTAAGTCAGTCCAGTCAATGGAGTCAGTAGGTTATTCAGTCAAGTCAGAACAGTCATTCAGTTCAGTAGATCACTTATTCAAGTCAGTCAGTCAAGTCATTCAGTAAATCAGTTAAGTCGGGTAGTCAAGTCAGTAAGCCATCAGTCAGTAAATCAGTCAAGTCAGTCAGCAAAGTAGTAAGCAGTCAGTATATCAATCAAGTCACTCAGTAAATCAGTAAGTCAATCAGTAAAGTCATTCAGGATATCAGTCAAGTCAGTAGGTCAGTCAGTCAAGTTTGTCAGTCAAGTAAGTCATTCAGTAAATCAGTCAAGTAAGTCATTCAGTAAATCAGTCAAGTAAGTCATTCAGTAAATCAGTCAAGTAAGTGATTCAGTAAATCAGTCAAGTAAGTGATTCAGTAAATCAGTCAAGTAAGTCATTCAGTAAATCAGTCAAGTCAGTAAGTCAGTCAGTCAAGTTGGTCAGTCAAGTCAGTCAGTCAAGTTGGTCAGTAAAGTCAGTAAGCCAGTCACAGTCAAGTCATTCAGTAAATTAGTCAGTCAAGTCAGTAAGCCAGTCAGTAAATCAGTCAAGTCATTTAGTAAATCAGGTCAGTCATTCAGTAAACCAGTCAAGTCATTCAGTAAATCAGGTCAGTCATTCAGTAAATCAGTCAAGTCATTCAGAAAATCAATAAATCAGGTCAGTCAGTAAGTCATTTATCCAGCTTGTGGCGCTGAATTTTTTCCCCTACCGAGAAGCAGAACCGTTTAAACTGAATTTTACGAAGTGTAATTCGAAAATATTCCGCAATTTGACAATAGTTTAATGAAGAAAACGTTTTAAAGGAAACCGTTTTAATTGACGGTCTATTGTATATACTTACTGATATACACATGTGAGTGTATATACCTTGCACTGCTTCTTTCTCGGTACTGAAACTGAAATTAATTTGTCAAAGAACAATGCAAAGCATTAAGGAAGCGTAGCCGGTGAGACAGAGAGCCCGACTCGCATCTGAAGGGACCTGGGTTGGACATCCGGGTGGGCCGAGATGTGTGGGCAGCCCTCCTTACACCTTCTGCCCCTCTGAGAGGTTTAAAGCCTATCTACTACACTGGGGGGGGGAGTCATTCAGTCACTCCATGTCATATTGACTACGCTTGCTCTTCATGGTACTCTGCGTTGACAAAAAAAACTGAAAGATAAACTGCAAATCACACAGAACAAAATGGTAAGACAACTTAAGAGTAAAACAAATTAAGTTAAATCAAGTTTATAAAATTGCTCACAAACAGTGTCCAGAATATCTTGCTGCCAATTTTGTCAAGGCTGGGAACCAAAGCAGTCATAGTACTAGGGGGAGAGAGCACAACTTTGTAGTTCCCACAGTCAGTGGCCAGGCTTCAAACACCTTTTATTGTACAGCAATAAAGGAATGGAACAGACTGCCTGCACATGTCAAAGCCAGTCATAGCATGAGCCAGTTCAAGAAGAGAGCCAAAAGGTACCTAATGAATGTAGCAACAGAAAGGGAGGAGAATGATTTTTATTTTTTTTAGATAATATACATGTACATGTAAATAACTCTTTTTACCTTATTCCTTTTAATTTTAGTATAATAACTAGTATCTACTAGTGTCTAATATTAAGGTATTAAATGGACCCCAATGGAAATAAGTCACTCTGTCTTAGTTTTTGGGTTATCCTAGGTTTTCTACACATATGCTGCTATGTATGATAATCTATGTAACTGTATTTGTGTATACCTGAATAAACTTACTTACTTACTTACTTACCATTTTACCCTTCTATCACGTTAATCACCCCTCCATCACGTTATATTAGTCACCTTTCCATCACGTTAATAACCCCTCCATCAGGTTACATTAGTTACCCTTCCATCACATTAATCTCCCCAACATAACTTTACATTAGTCACGTTTTCTATTGTTACATTAGTTCACGTTTTCTATCATAGCTGGTAACTTACTATAGAAAACAAATATATAGATGGAGTAACTGAAGGAAATGTGGAAATTGATGGATTGGTGATGGACTGGTGGATGAATGGAAGAGATGGAGTGTGTTGTAGAAGAGGGAGGAAAAAGAGGGACAGGAGGGAGACGAGAGAGGGCCATGTGACACTGTCTGACTTTTTTGGGTTGTCCCAGGTTCTCTACACATGCTGCCATGTATGATAATCTGTGTAACTGTGTTTGTGTATACCTGAATAAACTTACATACTTACTAGGGAAAAGAGAGAGGGGAGAGAGAAGAATGAAGGGACAACAGAGAAGGAAAAAGAGGGAAGGGAGAATAGAGGAAGGGAGAATAAAGAGGGAAGGGAACAGAGGAAAGCAAGGGACACAAGGGAAGGAAGGGAGAATAGGGAAGGGAGAAGAATAAAGAGATGAAAAAGGTAAGGGAGAAGAGTAAAGGGAGACAGAAGAGGGAAGGGAGGATAGAGGGGCTGACAAGGGAGAATATAGCAGTGATGGCGCCAGTGTGTCTACCGAGGGAGTCAATCCATATGAGGGAGAGCCAGCGAGATGGAGGGGTATAACAAGATAGGAATTATATAGAAGGAAGCCCAAACAACAACTCGGAAGAAGGGAGAAAAATACGGAATAATTCCCCTTAATCCTGTGGAATGAAAAAAAAATCCCTTAAATTTCCCCCCGCCCCTCCATACCCTTCTTTGCATTCCATCATATTTTCTTTCCCCTTATTTTTACCCCCCTACTCTTCTTCTTCACTTTTCCCCCACCTCACATTCACTCTCAAAATTCCTAGTACATCGTGTTTTTTTCCCTGCCAGCCTTCGACAAAATTTTCCCCACCAGGTCTAAAGAAAAAAATTTGGGGAAATTCGTAAAAAAAACTTTGGATAACTATTGGAATTACATATTGATCATATTAATTTTTTTTTAATTTGAATGATATAGATTTAATTTGTCTTTAAGATACTTGTTGAAATTAGATAGTTCTGTTTAGATACTGTTTAGATATAGAAAACATTTAGATATTGATAACGAATTACAAGTTTCTATGTAATAGTATTTGTTTTTGCCTCTAAAGGACTAGTTGTGCTAGTAGTAGTAGTAGCAGTAGTAGAAGTAGTAGTAGTAGTAGTAGCAGCAGTAGTGGTGGTAGCAGTAGTAGCAGCAATAGTGGTGGTAGGAGTAGTAAGTAGTAGTAGTAGTCGTAGTAGTAGTAGTAGCAGTAGTAGTGGTGGTAGCAGTAGTAGCAGCAGTAGTGGTGGTAGCAGTAGTAAGTAGTAGTAGTAGTCGTAGTAGTAGTAGTAGCACTATTAGCAGCAATAGCAGCAGCAGTATTAATAGTAGTAGTAGTAGTAGCAACAACACCAGCAACAAAAACCGCAGCAGCAGCAGTAGTAGTATGAGTAGCAGCAGCAGCAGCAGCAGCAGCAGTAGTAGAAGTAGTGGCAGCATGCAGCGCAGCAGCAGAGAACAGTAGTAGAGTAGTAGCACAACACGCAGCAGAGCAGCAGCAGCAGCAGCAGTGCAGCAGCAGTGTAGCAGCTTGCAGCAGCAGCGAGCAGTAGTAGAAGTGTAGCAGCAGGCAGCAGCAACACCAACAACAAAAGCAGCAGCAGCAGTAGTAGTAGCAGCAGCAGCAGCAGCAGCAGCAGCAGCAGCAGCAGTAGTAGTAGTAGTAGTAGTAGTAGTAAGGCCATGATCCTCGGACGGAGCAGAAGAGAAGAGAGAGAGAGAGAGAGAGAGAGAGAGAGAGAGAGAGAGAGAGAGAGAGAAGAGAAGAGAAGGAGAGAGAGAGAAAGAGAGAAAAAGAGAGAGAGAAAGAAAGAGAAAGAAGAAAAGAGAAAGAGAGGGAGACCTCCTGTATGAACAAGATCTCGTAATATTCTCTGGAGATGGAAGACTCAATCAGTAATTGCCTCTATTTGATAACGAGGACAATAACGAGGGAGCTGAGTGAGCCAGACTCTGCCCGCTAACTCATTTTTCTTAGATTAAGCAACATCGTATCTTGCAGACAGTCAGTCTGGCAGACGCAGAGATAGACAGACAAGAACACAGGCAGACGGAGTGAGCAGCAGACACACAGGCACTGAAAGAAAGAGTCAGAGACATTTAGAGGCAGTCAGGGACAGGGAGAGACAGGGAGACAGTTATGGACGGCTTCACAGTGGCAAGACACCTCACAGTAACGCATATACTGTACGCAACAGTACACTCTACATTTTTAAGACTACTTATTATGGTAAGTGTTCCTTTATCTCTGCACCGTCCCCAGTCTCGCTTGTGGCCAGGGTGTGTGGGTACTTGTGGCCAGGGTGTGTGGGTACTTGTGGCCAGGGTGTGTGGGTACTTGTGGCCGGGGTATGTGGGTACTTGTGGCCGGGGTGTGTGGGTACTTGTGGCCGGGGTGTGTGGGTACTTGTGGCCGGGGTGTGTGGGTACTTGTGGATGGGATGTGTGGGTACTTGTGGATGGGATGTGTGGGTACTTGTGGCCGAGGCGTGTGGGTACTTGTGGCCGGGGTATGTGGGTACTTGTGGCCGGGGTGTGTGGTACTTGTGGATGGGATGTGTGGGTACTTGTGGCCGGGGTGTGTGGACTTGGCCGGGGTGTGTGGTACTGTGGCCGGGTGTGTGGGTACTTGTGGCCGGGTGTGTGGGTACTTGTGGATGGGATGTGTGGGTACTTGTGGCCGAGGCGTGTGGGTACTTGTGGCCGGGGTATGTGGGTACTTGTGGCCGGGGTGTGTGGGTACTTGTGGATGGGATGTGTGGGTACTTGTGGCCGGGGTGTGTGGGTACTTGTGGCTGAGGTGTGTGGGTACTTGTGCCCGGGGTATGTGGGTACTTGTGGCCGGGGTGTGTGGGTACTTGTGGCCGGGGTGTGTGGGTACCTGTGGCCGGGGTGAGTAGGTACTTGTGGCCAAGGTGTGTGGGTACTTGTAGCCGGGGTGTGTGGGTACTTGTGGCCGGGGTGTGTAGGTACTTGTGGCCGGGGTGAGTAGGTACTTGTGGATGGGGTGTGTGAGTACGTGTGGCCGGGGGGGTGTAGGTACTTGTGGCTGGGGTGTGTACGTACTTGTGGCTGGGGTGTGTACGTACTTGTGGATGGGGTGTGTGGGTACTTGTATCTGGGGTGTGTGGGTACTTGTGCTTGGGGTGTGTGGGTACTTTTGGCCGGGGTGTGTGGGTACTTGTGGCCGGGGTGTGTGGGTACTTGTGGCCGGGGTGTGTGGGTACTTGTGGCCGGGGTGTGTGGGTACTTGTGGCCGGGGTGTGTGGGTACTTGTGGCCGGGGTGTGTAGGTACCTGGCGGGTGTGTGGGTACTTGGCCGGGTGTGTGGTACTTGTGGCCGGGGTGTGTAGGTACTTGTGGCCGGGGTGTGTGGGTACTTGTGGCCAAGGTGTGTGGGTACTTGTAGCCGGGGTGTGTAGGTACTTGTGGCCGGTGTGAGTAGGTACTTGTAAATGGGGTGTGTGAGTACGTGTGGCCGGGGGGGGTGTAGGTACTTGTGGCTGGGGTGTGTACGTACTTGTGGATGGGGTGTGTGGGTACTTGTGGCTGGGGTGTGTGGGTACTTGTGGCTGGGGTGTGTACGTACTTGTGGATGGGGTGTGTGGGTACTTGTGGCTGGGGTGTGTAGGTACTTGTGGCTGGGGTGTGTGGGTACTTGTGGCCGGGGTGTGTGAGTACTTGTGGCTAGGGTGTGTAGGTACTTGTGGCCGGGGTATGTGGGTACTTGTGGATGGGATGTGTGGGTACTTGTGGCTGCGGTGTGTGGGTACTTGTGGCTGGGGTATGTGGATACTTGTGGTTGGGGTGTGTTGGTACTTGTGGCTGGGGTGTGTGGGTACTTGTTGCTGGGGTGTGTGGGTATTTGTGGCTAGGGTGTGTGGGTACTTGCGGGTGGGGTTTGGGTTTTTGCGGGTGGGGTGTGTGTGTGTACTTGCGGGTGGGGTGTGTGGGTACTTGCGGGTGGGGTGTGGGTTTTTGCGGGTGGGGTGTGTGTGTACTTGCGGGTGAGGTGTGTGGGTACTTGCGGGTGACAGGACGAGTGAGCCCCGGTATCTGCACAATGAGCTACCCTAGGCCTCCAGAGTTTCGGGGGCGGTCGGGACCAGAAACATAAAACCCTCTCGGAGGAGAACCCAGGAGCTGTGACTCAATCCTTGTAAACACAACTAGATGATGATGAATTAGACACGTGTGCAACATCAGGGTGTCTATACTTGCATGGACAAAATATACCTTCATCTGCTACACCTCAGCTGACTCGCATATATAAACACCAGTCTTCCTGCCTGACCTTCACATTCTTCAAGAATGTTGACTCGGGGACTGATTACACCATTTTCCAATGTATACATTTCTACAGTCTTCAGGTTATGTTTATGCATTGTACTGATGAAGCCACTGGATGGCGAAACATCTACAAAGTAAAGATACCCCAGATGTTTCTCAGGTGTTTGTGTACCATTGATATACACTCGAGTTGACAACAGGACAAGCGTCAGTAAATGAAAATAACATGGAACCTTCCGTAGAGTTTTACCCTTAAAAATACATTAATAACAATAATAATAATACATTGTTATTAATATTATTAATAATCATAATAATAATAATAATAATAATAATAATAATAATAATAATAATAATAATAATAATAATAATAATTATAATAATAATAATAATAATAATCAAGCAATAAAGGCAATAACAACGATGAAGAAGAAATACTTAAGTTCATGTTTAAGAGTGACAGTATCATCATCAGTATCATCAGACAGTATCATCATCAGTATCGTCATCAGTATCATCAGACTGTATCATCATCAGTATCATCAGACAGTATCATCATCAGTATCGTCATCAGTATCGTCATCAGTATCATCAAACAGTATCATCATCAGTATCATCAGACAGTATCATCATCAGTATCGTCATCAGTATCATCAGACTGTATCATCATCAGTATCATCAGACAGTATCATCATCAGTATCGTCATCAGTATCGTCATCAGTATCATCAGACAGTATCATCATCAGTATCATCAGACAGTATCATCACCAGTATCGTCATCAGTATCATCATCAGTATCATCAGACAGTATCATTATCAGTATCATCAGACAGTATCATCATCAGTATCGTCATCAGTATCATCCTCAGTATCATCAGACAGTATCATCATCAGTATCGTCATCAGTATCATCCTCAGTATCATCAGACAGTATCATCATCAGTATCATCAGACAGTATCATCATCAGTATAATCAGACAGTATAATCATCAGTATCATCAGACAGTATCATCATCAGTATCATCAGACAGTATCATCATCAGTATCATCAGACAGTATCATAATCAGTATCATCAGACAGTATCATCATCAGAATCGTCATCAGTATCATCATCAGTATCAGACAGTATCATAATCAGTATCATCAGACAGTATCATCATCAGTATCGTCATCAGTATCATCATCAGTATCATCAGACAGTATCATTATCAGTATCATCAGACAGTATCATCATCAGTATCGTCATCAGTATCATCATCAGTATCATCAGACAGTATCATTATCAGTATCATCAGACAGTATCATCATCAGTATCGTCATCAGTATCATTATCAGTATCGTAATCAGTATCATCAAACTGTATGATCATCAGTACCATCAGACAGTATGATCGGTAACACCAAAGAGTAAGATCATCAGTAATAACAGTGTAATAACAGTGTAATAACAGTGTAATAACAGTGTAATAACAGTGTAATAACAGTTTTTAAGAATTTACAGTGACACAACCGAGGGTGTGATTATAGTGACACAACCGAGGGTGTGATTATAGTGACACAACCGAGGGTGTGATTATAGTGACACAACCGAGCGTGTGATTATAGTGACATAACTGAGGGTGTGATTATAGTGACACAACCGAGCGTGTGATTATAGTGACATAACTGAGGGTGTGATTATAGTGACACAACCGAGGGTGTGATTATAGTGACATAACTGAGGGTGTGATTATAGTGACATAACTGAGGGTGTGATTATAGTGACATAACTGAGGGTGTGAGGATAGTGACATAACTGGAGGGTGTGATTATAGTGACATAACTGAGGTGCATTTATAAAGTGACACACCAGAGGTGTGAGGATAGTGACATAACTGAGGGTGTGATTATAGTGACATAACCGAGGGTGTGATTATAGTGACAAACCGAGGGTGTGTGATTATAGTGA
>WNWK01034580.1:0-20369 GCA_009830355.1 Cherax destructor
ATCAGACCTAGTAGCACAAGCTAGTCAGGTCCAACTCACACCCACCCACAGCCACTCATGTATTTATCGAACCTATTTTTACTTTCCTCTTATAAGGGGAGTGTTAATGCGACATGACATCAGTGAATCCATGGTGTTTGCAACATTATTTGCTCCAGCTGGCCCTCAATTGAACTAGTGCTCCCACAAGGTACTAAGTTGTCCCAGATTTTTTTAATACTGCGCACACTGAGGGCGCAGACCCATTCTCTCATGTGTAGGCGACTCAGGCCAATTGCACTAAATTTGAAGGAATGAAAAATAAAACGTTGATCTACGTTCGGAGCAGTACGCGTACAAACGTATATCTACGTTTGGACAGTTTAAGGGTTAAAGGAGGGGTCTGAGATAGTGACAGCTGGGGACTATTCTCAGCTGTCGTATCTGAGCTCCTCTGCAAAGACAGTGATTATGTATGAGTGTGGTGAAAGTTGTTGAATGGTGATGAAAGTATTTTCTTTTTGGGGATTTTCTTTCTTTTTGGGTCACCCTGCCTCGGTGGGAGACGGCCGACTTGTTGAAAAAAAAAAAAAGTTAAGGTTGGGAAATGGTAATGATAAATATGTATTAAAAATAAAAAATAAAAATAAAAGGTTACAGATAAGGAAAAAGATATATATATAATAAAAAATAGGTTACACAATCATATTTAATGGGAAATTTAATATAGTGAGGTAGCAGTTATTAGAACAATTATGAAGTTAATTACATTAATATACAATCAGTTTTGTGAGAATTATAAGATAGTGAGGTTGTACTAGTACAATTGTTGCACTAACGCATACTAAGGATTAGGTCATTGAAGTTGATAATTTTGTTTCCTTGTAAAGCTTACAATGTTTGGTTTACGTTACATTTCGATTACAAAGATGGCCACTAGCATGCCTAGGCATTTCGGGCAGATTAATACTGTTTTTTACCCAATAATGGTTTAGGTTATGGGGCAGTACATTTGGACATACATTTTTAGATATACAATTTTGAGGTAGTACGAGTCATACAATAATAATACAGTGGTACCCCGTGTTACGATGCTATCATCTTACGTTATTTTCGATAACCGATATTTATAACGTAAAAAATTTGATTGTGATTTACGATGTTTGCTTCGTGTAACGACATTCGTACCGGACGTGTCCACTTGGCGCCCAGCTGAGCGCGCACTCCAGGGAGCGTCAGTGTGCTATTGTTTACAAGCGAGAGCGACCACCCACCCATACCCACGCATTCATACCAGTATATTGTCATTATTCCACTGTTTTTAGTGCTTGCAACTGCTAAATAAGCTACCATGGGTCCAAGGAAAGATCCTAGTGCTAAGCCTGTGCCAAAGAGGAACAGAAATACATGTACGATAGAACTGAAGAAGGAGATAATAGAAAAATATGAAAGTGGAGTGCGTATCAGTGAGCTGGCCAGGCTGTATGGTAAACCCTTTTCTACCATCGCTACCATTGTGGCCATGAAAAATTCAAGTAAAATCAAGGAAGCTGTTGTTGCAAAGGTTCATCTGTGATCACAAAACACAGACCACAAGTGCTGGAAGATGTGGAAAGGTTGCTGTTGGTGTGGATCAACGAGAACAGTTAGCAGGAGATACTGTTTCGGAGGCAATAATATGTGAAAAGCAAGGCAGTTGCATGATGATCTCGTTAAGAAAATGCCTGCAACGAGTGATGAAGTGAGCGAATTTAAAGCCAGCAGAGGCTGGTTTTACAAATTTAAGAATCAAAGTGGCATACATAGTGTTGTGAGGCATGGTAAGGCAGCCAGTTGTGACAAAGTGCGGCTGAAAAATATGTGCCTGAATTCCAGGAGTACCTAGAGGCTGAACAATTCCTCCCCAACAAGTGTTTAATTGTGATGAAACAGGCCTGTTTTGGAAGAAAATGCCCAACAGGACCTACATTACTCAGGAGGAAAAGGCACAGCCAGGACATAAGCCTATGAAAGACAGGCTAACTTTGATGCTTTGTGCTAATGCCAGTGGTGATTGCAAAGTGAAGCCTTTACTGGTGTATCTTTTGAAAATCCCGAGTGTTTGGCAGATGCGGTGTCAGCAAGTCTAACTTGTGTGTGATGTGGAGGTCTAACAAAAGGCATGGGTCACAAAGGACATTTTCTTAGATTGGTTCAATGGCGTGTTTGGCCCCAGTGTGAAGAAATATCTATTGGACAATAATTTGCCACTTAAGTGCCTCCTGATAATGGACAATGCTCCTTGTCATCCTCCAAACTTGGCAGAGAAAATTGTGGAGGAGTTTAAATTCATCAAAGTGAAGTTCTTGCCCCCTAATACCACTCCTCTCCTCCAGCCCATGGACCAGCAGGTCATTTCCAACTTTAAAAAACTCTACACCAAAGCAATGTTTCAAAAGTGCTTTGATGTGACCACAGACATGAATATAACCCTAAGAGAATTTTGGAAAAAACATTTCCATATGCTGCATTGTGTAAACCTTATAGGTAAGGCTTGGGAGGGAGTGACTACCAGGACTTTGAACTCTGCCTGGAGAAAATTGTGGCCAGACTGTGTCCTAGAGAGGGATTTTGAAGGTTTTGGGGCTGAGCCTCAGAACCCTGAGCATGAGCCTGAGCCTGTTGTGGAAGAAATTGTGGAATTGGGCAAGTCTATGGGGTTAGAGGTGAGTGGTGAGGATGTGGAACAGTTGGTGGAGGAGCACAAGGAAGAGCTAACCATTGAAGATCTGCAAGAGCTTCAACAGCAACTGGAACAAGAGACCAGTGGTCAGGACAATGGTTCAGAGGAGGTGGAACAAAAATGGAAGAATGTGCCTTCTTCAAGGATTAGGGAGATCTGTGCCAAATGGAGTGATGTGCAAGCATTTATGGCAACCTGTACAATGACACAGTGGTGTGTCATTTCAGGGATGTGTTAAAGAATCGCCAGACACAGAGCTCCCTGGACAAATTTATTGTTAGAAAGAGGTCCAGTGACTCTCAAGCTGGTCCTAGTGGAATTAAAAGAAAAAGGGAAGTAACCCCAGAAAAAGACTTGGTACCTGCAGTGTTAATGGAAGGGGATTCCCCTTCCAAACACTAGCATACTACTCCACCTTCTCCCCTCCTCCCCTCCTCCCGTCCTCCACACATCAACAACTCTTCAATAAATGTAAGTGACATGTTATTGTACAATATTTACATGTGTATTTAGGTATTCTTCATTAAATTCTGTATTACAGTAGGACGTCATTTAGCATGATAGATACGTTCCTGAAAAAGTCGTGTTAGATAATTTCGTCTTAAATAATTAACAGAACTTATGGGAAAAATAGGGTTACGTGTTTGAGAGTCCCCAAAAAGCCAAACAAGTTTTTTTAGACCAACATATCTTGCAAAAATTGAAGGCGAATATGTAATTTTAGTTCATTGTCATGATCTATTACTGCTTAAGACTACAAATGCAATAGAAATAATAGTATTTCTTACCTTAAATTGTGGGTAATGATGTTTGTGGATGGTAGTGAAGAGTGGATATGGATGGTGTGGCCCTACTGGGCTGAGGTGGATGCTTGTTGGTTGTCGGTAGAAGTGGATGGTAGAGGTTCTGGTGCTGAAGTCGATGGTTGTATTGCAGTGTGCATAAATTCTGTAATGGATCTCTGGGCTTTTTATTCTGCATTACATTATACAGCTGACGGTAAGGCATCATCAGCTGGTCTAGACCCCGTTTCAAAGCCCTGCTTCTAGCTTTGTCAGGGTCCTCTTCAGTGAAAAGTCTGCTAGTTTAGCAGCAACATGGAACTGCTCACGTAACTGCTGCAATGTTAACTCTTTTTCTTCAGGTTCTTCTTCATCTTCTTCTGTTATCTCCCTCCCTTGCATCTGTGCATCGAACTCTGCCAACATTTCCTCTGGACTCCTGTCTTCATCATCATCATCTTCTAAGAGTTCATTCACATCATCTTCATTCATATCTTCAAAACCATCACCTGGTAATCTCCTTGCCAGCTGAACAATTTCCTGAACCTGACTCTCAAGCAAGGGAAAACCAGTGAAAGAATTAACTACAGAAGGCCATAACTTTCCCCAGCCTGCATTTAATGTTGATTGGGGCACTTCATTCCATGCACTTCTAGCATAGCTGATGGCATCTGCAATGTTAAATTTACTCCAGAAGCTTGGTACTGCCAGGTTGGAGTCAGAGTCCATTGATGCAACTAGTTTTTATAATTTTTTTGTGTAGTTACACTTGAATGTCTGAATAACTCCCGGTCCAGTGGTTGTATCAGAGATGTTGTATTTGGAGGTAAAATACAACTTTTATATGTGGTGTCACATCCAGCAAAGCTTGTGGATGATTACGGGAATTATCAAGAATGAAGAGAGCCTTGAATGCAAGGTTCTTGGTGTGCAGGTAAAACTTGACTTCAGGAATAAAGTGATGCTTAAACCAGTCAATAAATATTTCCTCTGTCATCCATGCTGACTGGTTTGACTTCCAAATTACTGGTAAGGTGTTTTTATCCACACCTCTCAAAACACGAGGAGTCTTAGAGCGGTAAATAACCATGGGCTTACACTTGAAATCACCTGATGCATTACCGCAAAGGAGCAAGGTGAAGCGATCCTTTGCTGCCTTGAAGCCCGGTGCACTTTTCTCTTCCTGACTGATAAAAGTTCGTGTTGGCATTTTCTTCCAAAAACACCTGTCTCGTCAGCATTAAAAACTTGCTGTGGCTCATAGCCACCCTCGGAAATAAATTCCTGAAATTCAGCAGGGAAATTACTTGCTGCTGTATGATCAGCTGAAGCACTTTCACCAGAAAACTTAATATTATGTAACTTATTATGCAACTTAAAGTTCTTGAACCAGCCTGTGGTAAACATACACGCGTTTTCAGGTCTGCCTTCCTTATCACACACTGCTTTAAACAACTGTAAGGCCTTTTCCCTAATTAAGAGAAAACTAAGTGGTGCACCTTTCTTTGTTTTCTGTTCGATCCACTCAAGCAACAAGTTTTCAGTTTTATTTACTTGAATCTAACGATTTCATAGAAGTAGTTCAAGATTGTTTTTTGAAGCAGTTTGTGACAGAACCTACAAGGGGAAATAATCTGCTTGACTTAGTTCTGGCAAATAAGGAAACCCTTGTTAATAATTTAGAAATTACAGAGGAACTCGGGGCAAGCGACCACAAATCAATTACCTTTGGCATTGAATGGAATTTTCATAGTAGGAATAACTCAGTAACGGTCCCAGATTTTCGCTTAGCAGATTACAATGGACTTAGAGAACACTTATCATCTGTGGACTGGGGTAATGAAGAGAGCTATCAATATGACAGTTTTCTGAACACTATACATGCTGCCCAAAGAACATTTATCCCATATAAAGAAATTAGATCGAATAGAAATGACCCAAAATGGATGAATAATACTCTCAAATATCTTTTAGGGCAGAAGAAAGGAATTTATAGGCGTATCAAAAGAGGTGAGGGTCATCTTACGAATCAGTATATTGACATTAAGAGGGACGTTAAAAAGGGGATAAGAAAAGCTAAGCGGGACTACGAAATTAAAGTTGCTAGGGATTCGAAAACTAACCCAAAAGTTTTTCCAGGTGTATAGAACAAAAGTTAGAGATAAGATAGGTCCCTTAAAAATAATTATGGGTATCTTACTGACAAAGAGAATGAAATGTGCTCTATTTTTAATAATTATTTTCTCTCGGTTTTCACTCAGGAAGACACTAATAATATCCCAAGAATTAGGTATTTTAGTGGGCCTGAAGAAGATAAATTATGTAGTATCACAGTCACTAGCGAAATAATTATCAAACAGATAGACCGTTTGAAGCAAAATAAATTGCCAGGCCCTGATGAGCTTTTTTCAAGGGTTCTTAAGGAATGCAAAATTGAACTCTGTGAACCCTTAACTAACATTTTTAACCTATCTCTTCAAACAGGTGTAGTGTCTGATACGTGGAAGATGGCTAATGTAATTCCTATTTTTAAAGCAGGGGACAAGTCGTTACCATCAAATTACCGCCCAATAAGTCTAACTTCAATTGTAGGCAAATTATTAGAGTCGATTATAGCTGATAACATAAGAAGCCATCTCGATAGGCATAATTTGATTAATGATACTCAACATGGATTCACCAGGGCCGTTCCTGCCTAACTAATTTATTAACTTTTTCAGTAAGGCTTTTGAGGCAGTTGATCATGATAAAGAATTCGATATTGTTTATTTGGATTTTAGTAAGGCTTTTGATAGAGTACCACATCAGAGACTGTTAAAGAAAGTGGCTGCTCACGGCATTGGAGGAAAAGTGTTTTCATGGATCGAGTCATGGCTCACCAATAGGAAGCAGAGGGTGTGCATTAATGGGGTTAAATCTGAGTGGGGATCTGTAACAAGTGGCGTTCCACAGGGATCGGTTTTGGGCCCGTTGTTGTTTATAATATATATAAATGACCTTGACGAGGGAATTACTAGTGATATGAGCAAATTCGCTGATGACACGAAGATAGGTAGGATAATCGATTCAGACGTAGATGTCACAGAACTTCAGGAGGATTTAGACAAACTCAATTCCTGGTCAGATAAATGGCAGATGCAGTTCAATGTAGATAAATGCAAAGTTCTAAAGCTCGGGAATGTTCATAACCCTAGCACCTACCAGCTTAATAATGTTGAACTCAGCCGTACAGAATGCGAAAAGGATCTGGGGGTTATGGTAAGCAGCAACCTCAAACCAAGTCAGCAATGCCTAAGCGTAAGAAATAAAGCAAATAGATTACTGGGATTTATATCAAGAAGTGTAAGCAACAGAAGTCCAGCGGTTATATTACAGCTTTATACATCATTAGTAAGGCCTCACCTAGATTATGCAGCTCAGTTCTGGTCTCCATTTTACAGAATGGATATAAATTCGTTAGAAAACATTCAGCGACGAATGACAAAGTTAATTCATAGCATTAGAAATCTTCCGTATGAAGAAAGATTGAAGACCCTTAAATTACATTCACTTGTAAGACGAAGAATGAGGGGAGACATGATCGAGGTATATAAGTGGAAGATGGGTATTAATAAGGGGGATATAAATAAGGTCTTGAGGATATCTCTCCAAGAGAGAACCCGCAATAATGGATTCAAATTGGATAAGTTTAGATTTAGAAAGGATATAGGAAAATATTGGTTTGGAAATAGGGTAGTTGATGAGTGGAACAGTCTGCCTAGTAGGGTCATTGAAGCTATGACCTTGGGTAGTTTCAAATTTAGGTTGGATAAATTCATGAGTGAGGGGGGTTGGATTTGAGTGGGACTCGCACTTGAGTTAATAGAATCTTCAAAGCATAATTCTTGGGTAGAATTGAAAATTAGGTTGGGCAATTATTCTGTTAGTGGGATGGATTGTGAAGGACCTGCCTAGTATGGGCCAACAGGCCTGCTGCAGTGTTCCTCCTTTCTTATGTTCTTATGTTGGGACCTACGTGTCATTCTTTTCATGAGGTCACATTTTGGGTTATTCATTACACAAGCTCGTATATTTGCCTCATTCTTCCTAATCGTACGAACTGACGCTTCATTAAGGCCATAGGCCCTCACTATATCCCTCACACGTGAGCCACTCTTAAGCTTATCTAATATCTCGATTTTCTTTGAAATTCCTAGACTTGAACGCTTAAACTTTTTCTTGTCACTTGCTGGAACACTTGTATGCTTACTGGGTGCCATGATTTCTTGGTATATTTATCAAAATGCAATGAAAATCAGGAAATGAATGTAAATAAACACAGCGAGCTTCCCGATACTTATCGTCCTGCACGTGTACGAACCAAACTGAACGCTGGGAGGGATGCGTGGGTGGGTGAGGGTGGCGGGGGATGGCACAAGGACTCCCCACTGACTCAATGGTTTAACCCACGCGGGCGACCGCGCGCTAAAATTTTTCCCTCCTGCTGAACCGTGTAATATCATCTTTACGTCGTGTAAGATGATAATGTGTCGCAAAACTTAAATCGTGCAATACCGGTAACGTGTAACATAATCTCGTGCTAAATGACGTTCTACTGTATTTAATGTCAAAAAGTTCTAAAAAATATTTTATTTAACTACTTTTGGAAGTCTTGGACGGATTAAATTTATTTCCATTATTTCTTATGGGGAAAATTGATTCGTGTAACGATTGTTTCGCCTTAAAATATGCCCTCTCTGACGGATTAATATCGTAAGTCGAGGTACCACTGTACAAACGGTACATTCAGTAATGGGATTGGATTTGTCTGTAGTGTCTGGAAGATTGTTTTAGGTGGAGTTAGGGCTAACTTAAGATTTAATAGGCTATAACTATATTAGGAATTTTATGTTTACAGTCATTTGGGTGAGTGTAAGGGTAAATTACAGATAACGAGAGTGGGACATATTGTTTTGCATGTGTTCATGAGACAAAAAAGAAAATTAGGTGAATATCATTCGTTTAGCTAATAATGGGGTGTGTTAGGGATATAAGATGTTTTTTAACAGTAGTTTTGAAAGTGGTGATTGAGTCTGGAGTTCTAGAATTTTCAGGCAGGGAGTTCCAGATTTTAAGCTCTTTTACGTGCATCAATTTTTTGTAGAGGTTTAGCCGGATACGAGGAATGTCAGAGATTTTTGTGTCTGGTATTGTATCTATGGGTCCTGTTGCAACTATCAAGAAAGTGTTTTAGTTCAGGGTTAATATTAGAATTTATGGTTCTGAAAATATAGGTTGCACATAAGTAAGTGTGGATGTTCTGTACAGAGAGTAAGTTTAGGTCTTTGAAGAGTGGGGAGGTGTGTTGCCTTGGATTGAATTGCGTGATAATTCTTATTGCGGCTTTTTGTTGGGTTATTATTGATTTTAGGTGGGTTGCTACTGTTGATCCCCAAGCACATATGGCATAGGTGAGGTAGGGATAGATGAGTGAATAGTAGTATAGTGTGAGTAGGGCTGATTGTGGTACGTAGTAACGTATTTTAGAGAGGATCCCAACAGTTTTGGATACTTTTTTGGTTATGTGTTGGACATGGGTGCTGAATTTCAGGTTGCTGTCAAGGTGTAGGCCCAGGAATTTGCCTTCATTTTGTTTAGCAATAAGAGTGTTGTCGATCATTATGTTCAGTTGTGCAACACCTGTTCTGTTACCAAACATAATGTAGAAGGTTTTGTCAGTGTAAGTTTGTTGGCTGTCATCCAGGTTGATATTTTTAGTAGCTCTTCATTAACAATGGTGTTGAGTGAGGCAAGATTTGGGTGGGAGATGACATAAGTCGTATCGTCAGCAAAGAGAATTGGTTTCAGGTGTTGTGATACATTGGGTAGATCATTGATGGTACTCCAGTATCAAGTGGTCGTGTTGATGAGGTTGTGTTCTGAGCATATAAGTGACTGTGATATACAGGCCAACCCTCTCTCCTTTTGCTTGTTCACTCATCTGTATAGGTTGTAGCCCGGGAACCATATTTCATTGTCCAAGTGAGCCTTTATGTGGGTCTCTGTGAAAGCCGCAAACATAGCATTTGTCTCTGAAAGCAGTCCACGGATGTAAGGTATTTTGTTGTTCGTTGTTGGCTTTAGACCCTGTATATTTGCAAAGATAAATGTCGTCGGATCAGTGGTATAGGGGGCGGGGTCTTTTTTTCCTGGCACTAATATCTGTTGTTCTGGAGTGGAGACCATTGACTGTGATTCCACTCCAGAAAGGATTGTAGTTGGTGTACGATTTCTGTCATTTTCTGCCAGCTTTTTTTCCTTCCTTGCGCTAAAAAAACTCTCTCTAGAGTGGCTACTGCTGATACTACAGCACCTGGTGTTGCTGCTGCTGTTACTATAACACCTGGTGTTGCTGCTGCTGTTACTATAGCACCTGGCATTGATGCTGCTCCTATTACCACAGCACCTGGTGCTACTGCTGTTACTACAGCACCTGCTCCTGCTGCTACTGTTAATACAGCACCTGGTGTTGATGCTGCTCTTTACCTGGAGAGAATTCCAGGGGTCAACGCCCCTGCGGCCCAGTCTGTGACCAGGCCTCATGTTGGATCAGAGCCTGATCAACCAGGCTGTTACTGCTGGCCACACGCAGTCCAACGTATGAACCACAGCCTGGCTGGTCAGGCACCGACTTTAGGTGCCTGTCCAGTGCCCGCTTGAAGACAGCCAGGGGTTTGTTGGTAATCTTCCTTATGTATGCTGGGAGGCAGTTGAACAGTCTTGGGCCCCTGACACTTATTGTGTTGTCTCTCAACATGCTAGTGGCACCCCTGCTTTTCATTGGAGGGATGTTACATCATCTGCCAAGTCTTTTGCTTTCGTAGGGAGTGACTCTCGTGCGCAAGTTTGGTACTAATCCCTCGAGAATTTTCCACGTGTATATAATAATGTATCTCTCCCGACTGCGTTCCAGGGAGTACAGGTTTAGGAACTTCAAGCGTTCCCAGTAATTGAGGTGGTTTATCGCAGTTATGGGTGCCGTGAAGGTTCTCTGCACATTTTCTAGGTCAGCAATTTCACCTGCCTTGAAAGGTGCAGTTAGTGTGCAGCAATATTCCAGCCTAGATAGAACAAGCGACCTGAAAAGTGTCAACATGGGCTTGGTATCCCTTGTTTTGAAGGTTCTCATTATCCATCCTGTCATTTTTCTGGCAGATGCGATTGCTACACTGTTATGATCCTTGAAGGTGAGATCCTCTTGTCATAATCACTCCCAGGTCTTTGACATTAGTTTTTCGCTCTATTCTGTGGTTGGAATTTGTTTTATACAACAGTGTTGATGCTGCTACTATTACTACAGCACCTGGTGGTGTTGCTGTTACTACAGCACCTGCTCCTGCTGCTGCTGTTACTACAGCACCTGCTCCTGCTGCTGCTGTTACTACAACACCTGGTGTTGCTTTTGTTACTACAGCACCTGGTGTTGCTGCAGTTAATACAGCAGCTGGTGCTGCATTTGCTACAGCTATTTGTGTTCTTGTTACTACAGCACCTGGTGTTGCTCTTATTGTTACTACATCAACTGGTGTTGCTCTTGTTGTTACTACAGCATCTGGTATTGCTGCTGTTCTTGCTACAGCACCTGGTGTTGTTGTTACTACAGCACCTAATGTTGCTGTTGTTACTACAGCACCTGGTGTTGCTGTTGTTACTACAGCATCTGGTTTTGTTGCTGTTACTACAGCTCCTGGTGTTGCTGCTATTACTACAGCTCCTGGTGTTGCTGCTGTTACTACAGCTCCTGGTGTTGCTGCTGTTACTACAGCTCCTGGTGTTGCTGCTGTTACTACAGCTCCTGGTGTTGCTGTTACTACAGCACCTGGTGTTGTTACTACAGCACCTGGTGTTGCTGTTACTACAGCACCTGGTGTTTATGCTTCTGTTAGTACAACACCTGGTGTTGCTGCTGCTGTTACTACAGCACCTGGTGTTGTTGCTGTTACTACAGCACCTGGTGTTGCTGCTTTTACTACAGCACATTGTGTTGCTGCTGTTGTTACTACAGCACCTGGTGTTGTTGCTGTTACTACAGCTCCTTGTGTTGTTACTACAGCACCTGGTGTTGCTGCTGTTACTACAGTAAATGGTGGTGTTGCTGCTGTTACTACAGTAAATGGTGGTGTTGCTGTTACTACAGCGCCTGTTGGTGTTGCTGTTACTGCAGCACCTTGTGTTGCTACTGCTTCTACAGCACCTGGTGTTGTTACTACAGCACCTGGTGTTCTTGTTACTACAGCACCTGGTGTTGTTGCTGTTACTACAGCACCTGGTGTAGTTGTTACTACAGCACCTGGTGTTCTTGTTACTACAGCACCTGGTGTTGTTGCTGTTACTATAACACCTGATGCTGCTGCTGTTACTACAGCAACTGGTGTTGTTGCTGTTATAACAGCACCTATTTTGTTGCTGCTGCTGTTACTACAGCACCTGGTGTTGATGCTGTTACCACAGCACCTGGTGTTGCTAGTGCTGTTACTACAGCACCTAGTATTGCTGCTCCTGTTACTACAGCACCTGTTGTTGTTACTACAGCACCTGGTGTTCTTGTTACTACAGCACCTGGTGTTGTTGCTGTTACTACAGCACCTGGTGTAGTTGTTGTTACTACAGCACCTGGTGTTCTTGTTACTACAGCACCTGGTGTTGTTGCTGTTACTATAACACCTGATGCTGCTGCTGTTACTACAGCAACTGGTGTTGTTGCTGTTACTACAGCACCTATTGTTGCTGCTGCTGTTACTACAGCACCTGTTGTTGATGATGCTGTTACCACAGCACCTGGTGTTGCTAGTGCTGTTTCTACAGCACCTGGTGTTGCTGCTCCTACTACAGCACCTTGTGTTACTGCTGCTATTACTACAGCACCTGGTGTTGCTGTTACTACAGCACCTGTTGGTGTTGCTGGTACTACAGTACCTAGTGTTGCTACTGCTACTACAGCACCTGGTGTTGCTACTGCTACTACAGCACCTGGTGTTGTTGCTGTTACTAAAGCACCTGGTGTTGTTGCTGTTACTTCAGCACCTGGTGTTGCTGTTACTACAGCACCTAGTGTTGCTGTTACTACAGCACCTCTTCAGATCACTTAAGAACATAAGAACATAAGAAAGAAGGAACACTGCAGCAGGCCTACTGGCCCATGCGAGGCAGGTCCAAGTCTCCCACCAGCTTAAGCCAATGCCCCGACCCAGCTAGGTCAGGTTACATTCACTTAAGGAAGGATCACGGCATCTAACCTAGTAGCACAAGCTAGTCAGGACCAACTCACACCCACCCACACCCACTCATATATTTATCTATCCTATTTTTAAAACTACACAACGTTTTAGCCTCTATAACTGTACTCGGGAGTTTGTTCCACTCATCCACAACTCTATTACCAAACCAATGCTTTCCTATATCCTTCCTGAATCTGAATTTATCCAACTTAAAGCCATTGCTGCGTGTCCTGTCAATACTAGATATTTTTAGCACACTATTTACATCCCCCTTATTTATACCTGTTTTCCATTTAAACACCTCAATCATATCCCCCCTAATTCTACGCCTTTCTAGAGAGTGCAGATTCAGGGCCCTCAGTAGTGGTGATAGTGATGGTAGTGGGAAGGTAGTGGTGGTGATAGTGATGGTAGTAGGAAGGTAGTGGTTGTGATAGTGATGGTAGTGGGAAGGTAGTGGTGGTGATAGTGATGGTAGTGGGAAGGTAGTGGTGGTGATAGTGATGGTAGTGGGAAGGTAGTGATGGTAGTGGGAAGGTAGTGGTGGTGATAGTGATGGTAGTGGTGGTGATAGTGGTGGTAGTGGGAAGGTAGTGGTGGTGGTAGTGGGAAGGTAGTGGTGGTGATAGTGATGGTAGTGGGAAGGTAGTGGTGGTGATAGTGATGGTAGTGGGAAGGTAGTGATGGTAGTGGGAAGGTAGTGATGGTAGTGGGAAGGTAGTGGTAGTGATGGTAGTGGTGGTGGTAGTGGGAAGGTAGTGGTGGTGGTAGTGGGAAGGTAGTGGTGGTGGTCGTGGGAAGGTAGTGGTTGTGGTAGTGGGAAGGTAGTGGTGGTGGTAGTGGGAAGGTAGTGGTGGTGGTAGTGATGGTAGTGGGAAGGTAGTGGTGGTGATAGTGATGGTAGTGGGGAGGTAGTGGTGGTGATAGTGATGGTAGTGGGAAGGTAGTGGTGGTGATAGTGATGGTAGTGAGAAGGTAGTGGTGGTGATAGGGATGGTAGTGGGAAGGTAGTGGTGGTGATAGTGATGGTAGTGGGAAGGTAGTAGTGGTGATAGTGATGGTAGTGGGAAGGTAGTGGTGGTGATAGTGATAGTAGTAGGAAGGTAGTGGTGGTGATAGTGATGGTAGTGGGAAGGTAGTTGTGGTGATAGTGATGGTAGTGGTGGTGATAGTGGTGGTAGTGGGAAGGTAGTGGTGGTGGTAGTAGGAAGGTAGTGGTGGTGGTAGTGGGAAGGTAGTGGTTGTGGTAGTGGGAAGGTAGTGGTGGTGGTAGTGGGAAGGTAGTGGTGGTGGTAGTGATGGTAGTGGGAAGGTAGTGGTGGTGATAGTGATGGTAGTGGGGAGGTAGTGGTGGTGATAGTGATGGTAGTGGGAAGGTAGTGGTGGTGATAGTGATGGTAGTGAGAAGGTAGTGGTGGTGATAGTGATGGTAGTGGGAAGGTAGTGGTGGTGATAGTGATGGTAGTGGGAAGGTAGTAGTGGTGATAGTGATAGTAGTAGGAAGGTAGTGGTGGTGATAGTGATGGTAGTGGGAAGGTAGTAGTGGTGATAGTGATGGTAGTGGGAAGGTAGTAGTGGTGATAGTGATGGTAGTGGGAAGGTAGTGGTGGTGATAGTGATGGTAGTGGGAAGGTAGTAGTGGTGATAGTGATGGTAGTGGGAAGGAATATTGCTGCACACTAACAGCACCTTTCAAGGTAGGTGAAATTGTGGACCTAGAAAATGTAGAGAAACTTTACGGCACACAATTGCGATATACAAACTGGACAATAAAGGTGGACTAAACTGGCAACAGCAGCGATCATACGACGATCATACGACGATCATACGACGATCATACGACGATCATACGACGATCATACGACGATCATATGACGATCATACGGCTTTGTTTTTAGTACAGCACCTGGTGTTGTTGCTGTTATTATAACACCTGATGTAGCTCCTGTTACTACAGCACCTGGTGTTGTAGCTGTTACTACAGCACCTGGTGCTGCTGCTGTTACTACAGCACCTGGTGCTGCTGTTACTACAGCACCTGGTGTTGCTGTTACTACAGCACCTGGTGTTGCTGTTACTACAGCAGCTGGTGTTACTGCTGCTGTTACTACAGCACCTGGTGTTGTTACTACAGCACCTGGTGTTGTTGTTACTACAGCAGCTGGTGTTACTGCTGCTGTTACTACAGCACCTGGTGTTGCTGTTACTACAGCACCTGGTGTTGCTGTTACTACAGCACCTGGTGTTGCTGTTACTACAGCACCTGGTGTTGCTGTTACTACAGCAGCTGGTGTTACTGCTGCTGTTACTACAGCACCTGGTGTTGCTGTTACTACAGCACCTGGTGTTGCTGTTACTACAGCAGCTGGTGTTACTGCTGCTGTTACTACAGCACCTGGTGTTGTTACTACAGCACCTGGTGTTGTTGTTACTACAGCACCTGGTGTTGTTACTACAGCAGCTGGTGTTGCTGCTGCTGTTACTACAGCACCTGGTGTTGCTGTTACTACAGCACCTGGTGTTGCTGTTACTACAGCAGCTGGTGTTACTGCTGCTGTTACTACAGCACCTGGTGTTGTTACTACAGCACCTGGTGTTGTTGTTACTACAGCACCTGGTGTTGTTACTACAGCACCTAGTGTTGTTACTACAGCACCTGGTGTTGTTACTACAGCACCTGGTGTTGTTACTACAGCACCTGGTGTTGCTGTTACTATAACACCTGATGCTGCTTTTACTACAGCACCTTGTGTTGCTGTTGCTAATACTACAGCACCTGGTGTTGTTACTACAGCACCTGGTGTTGTTACTACAGCACCTGGTGTTGTTACTACAGCACCTGGTGTTGCTGTTACTACAGCACCTGGTGTTGTTGCTGTTACTACAGCACCTGGTGTTGCTGTTACTACAGCACCTGGTGTTGATGCTGTTACTACAGCACCTTTTGTTGCTGCTGCTGTTACTACAGCACCTGGTGTTGTTGTTACTACAGCACCTGGTGTTGCTGCTGCTGTTACTACAGCACCTGGTGTTGGTACTACAGCACCTGGTGTTGTTGCTACTACAGCACCTGGTGTTCTTGTTACTACAGCACCTGGTGTTGCTGTTACTATAACACCTGGTGTTGTTGCTGTTACTATAACACCTGGTGTTGTTGCTGTTACTACAGCACCTGGTGTTGTTGCTGTTACTACAGCACCTTGTGTTGTTGCTTTTACTACAGCACCTGGTGTTGCTGCTGCTGTTACTACAGCACCTGGTGTTGCTAGTGCTGTAACTACAGCACCTAGTATTGCTGCTGCTGTTACTACAGAACCTGGTGTTGTTGAAGCTGTTACTACAGCACCTAGTGTTGCTGTTGTTTCTACAGCACATGGTGTTGCTGCTGTTACTACAGCACCTGGTGTTTTTATTTCAGCACCTGGTGTTGCTGCTGTTTCTACAGCATCTGGTGTTGCTGTTACTACAACACCTGGTGTTGCTGCTGTTACTGCAGCACTTGGTGTTGCTGCTGTTACTGCAGCACTTGGTGTTGCTGCTGTTATTACAGCACCTGAAGTTGCTGCTGTTACTACAACACCTGGTGTTGCTGCTGTTACTACAGCACCTTGTGTTGCTGGTACTGTTACTACAGCACCTGGTGGTGCTGGTGCTGTTACTACAGGCACCTGTTGTAGCTGGTGCTGTTACTACAGGCACCTGTTGTTGCTGGTGCTGTTACTACAGCACCTGGTGGTGTTGCTGTTACAACAGCACCAGGTTTTGCTGTTACTACAGCACCTGGTTTTGTTGCTTTTACTACAGCTCCTGGTGTTGTTGCTGTTGCTACAGCACCTGGTGTTGCTGCTGTTACTACACCACCTGGTGTTGTTGCTGTTACTACACCACCTGGTGTTGCTCTTGTTGTTACTACAGCACCTGGTGTTGCTGCTGTTCTTGGTACAGCACCTGGTGTTGTTACTACATCACCTAATTTTGCTGTTGTTACTACAGCACCTGGTGTTGCTGTTGTTACTACAGCACCTGGTTTTGTTGCTGTTACTACAGCTCCTGGTGTTGCTGCTATTACTACAGCTCCTGGTGTTGCTGCTGTTACTACAGCTCCTGGTGTTTCTGCTGTTACTACAGCTCCTGGTGTTGCTGCTGTTACTACAGCTCCTGATGTTGCTGCTGTTACTACAGCACCTGTTGCTGTTACTACAGCACCTGGAGTTGCTGCTGTTACTACAGCTCCTGGTGGTGCTGCTGTTACTACAGCAACTGGTGTTGTTACTACAGCACCTGGTGTTGCTGTTACTACAGCACCTGGTGTTTCTGCTGCTGTTAGTACAGCACCTGGTGTTGCTGCTGCTGTTACTACAGCACCTGGTGTTGTTGCTGTTACTACAGCACCTTGTGTTGCTGTTAATACAGCACCTGGTGTTGCTGCTTTTACTACAGCACATTGTGTTGCTGCTGTTACTACAACACCTGGTGTTGTTGCTGTTACTACAGCACCTGGTGTTGTTGCTGTTACTACAGCACCTGGTGTTGTTGCTGTGACTACAGCACCTGGTGTTGCTGCTGTTACTACAGTACCTGGTCTTGTTGCTGTTACTACAGCACCTGTTGGTGTTGCTGTTACTGCAGCACCTGGTGTTGCTACTGCTTCTACAGCACTACAGCACCGGGTGTTGTTACTACAGGACATGGTGTTCTTGTTACTACAGCACCTGGTGTTCTTGTTACTACAGCACCTGGTGTTGGTGCTGTTACTACAGCACCTGGTGTTGCTGTTACTACAGCACCTGGGGTTGTTGTTACTACAGCACCTGGTGTTCTTGTTACTACAGCACCTTTTGTTGCTGTTGCTACAGCACCTGGTGTAGTTGTTTCTACAGCACCTGGTGTTCTTGTTACTACAGCACCTGGTGTTGTTGCTGTTACTATAACACCTGATGCTGCTGCTGTTACTACAACTGGTGTTGTTGCTGTTACTACAGCACCTATTGTTGCTGCTGCTGTTACTACAGCACCTGGTGTTGATGCTGTTACCACAGCACCTGGTGTTGCTAATGCTGGTACTACAGCACCTAGTATTGCTGCTCCTGTTACTACAGCACCTGGTGTTGCTGCTTTTACTACAGCACCTGGTGTTGTTACTACAGCACCTGGTGTTGTTGCTGTTACTACAGCACCTGGTGTTGTTGCTGTTACTACAGCACCTGGTGTTGCTGTTACTACAGCACCTGGTGTTGATGCTGTTACTACAGCACCTGGTGTTGCTGCTGCTGTTACTACAGCACCTGGTGTTGTTGTTACTACAGCACCTGGTGTTGCTGCTGCTGTTACTACAGCACCTGGTGTTGGTACTACAGCACCTGGTGTTGTTGCTACTACAGCACCTGGTGTTCTTGTTACTACAGCACCTGGTGTTGCTGTTACTATAACACCTGGTGTTGTTGCTGTTACTATAACACCTGGTGTTGTTGCTGTTACTACAGCACCTGGTGTTGTTGCTGTTACTACAGCATCTTGTGTTGTTGCTTTTACTACAGCACCTGGTGTTGCTGCTGCTTTTACTACAGCACCTGGTGTTGCTAGTGCTGTTACTACAGCACCTGTATTGCTGCTGCTGTTACTACAGCACCTGGTGTTGTTGAAGCTGTTACTACAGCACCTAGTGTTGCTGTTGTTTCTACAGCACATGGTGTTGCTGCTGTTACTACAGCACCTGGTGTTTTATTCAGCACCTGGTGTTGCTGCTGTTTCTACAGCATCTGGTGTTGCTGTTACTACAACACCTGGTGTTGCTGCTGTTACTGCAGCCTTGGTGTTGCTGCTGTTACTGCGCCTTGGTGTTGCTGCTGTTATTACAGCACCTGAAGTTGCTGCTGTTACTACGCACCTGGTGTTGCTGCTGTTACTACAGCACCTTGTGTTGCTGGTACTGTTACTACAGCACCTGGTGGTGCTGGTGCTGTTACTACAGGCACCTGTTGTTGCTGGTGCTGTTACTACAGGCACCTGTTGTTGCTGGTGCTGTTACTACAGCACCTGGTGGTGTTGCTGTTACAGCAGCCCAGGTTTTGCTGTTACTACAGCACCTGGTTTTGTTGCTTTTACTACAGCTCCTGGTGTTGTTGCTGTTGCTACAGCACCTGGTGTTGCTGCTGTTACTACACCACCTGGTGTTGTTGCTGTTACTACACCACCTGGTGTTGCTCTTGTTGTTACTACAGCACCTGGTGTTGCTGCTGTTCTTGGTACAGCACCTGGTGTTGTTGTTACTACAGCACCTGGTGTTGTTGTTACTACAGCACCTAATTTTGCTGTTGTTACTACAGCACCTGGTGTTGCTGTTGTTACTACAGCACCTGGTTTTGTTGCTGTTACTACAGCTCCTGGTGTTGCTGCTATTACTACAGCTCCTGGTGTTGCTGCTGTTACTACAGCTCCTGGTGTTGCTGCTTTTACTACAGCTCCTGGGGTTGCTGCTGTTACTACAGCTCCTGGTGTTGCTGCTGTTACTACAGCACCTGTTGCTGTTACTACAGCACCTGGAGTTGCTGCTGTTACTACAGCTCCTGGTGGTGCTGCTGTTACTACAGCACCTGGTGTTGTTACTACAGCACCTGGTGTTGCTGTTACTACAGCAACTGGTGTTTCTGCTGCTGTTAGTACAGCACCTGGTGTTGCTGCTGCTGTTACTACAGCACCTGGTGTTGTTGCTGTTACTACAGCACCTTGTTTTGCTGTTAATACAGCACCTGGTGTTGCTGCTTTTACTACAGCACATTGTGTTGCTCCTGTTACTACAACACCTGGTGTTGTTGCTGTTACTACAGCACCTGGTGTTGCTGCTGTTACTACAGTACCTGGTCTTGTTGCTGTTACTACAGCACCCGTTGGTGTTGCTGTTACTACAGCACCCGTTGGTGTTGCTGTTACTGCAGCACCTGGTGTTGCTACTGCTTCTACAGCACTACAGCACCGGGTGTTGTTACTACAGGACATGGTGTTCTTGTTACTACAGCACCTGGTGTTCTTGTTACTACAGCACCTGGTGTTGGTGCTGTTACTACAGCACCTGGTGTTGCTGTTACTACAGCACCTGGGGTTGTTGTTACTACAGCACCTGGTGTTGCTGTTACTACAGCACCTGGTGTTGCTGTTACTACAGCACCTGGTGTTGCTGTTACTACAGCACCTGGTGTTGCTGTTACTACAGCACCTGGTGTTGCTGTTACTACAGCACCTGGTGTTGCTGTTACTACAGCACCTGGTGTTGTTACTGCAGCACCTGCTGGTGCTACTGTTAGTACAGCACCTGGTGTTGTTGCTGTTACTACAGCACCTGGTGTTGCTGTTACTACAGCACTTTTTGTTGTTGCTGTTACTACAGCACTTTTTGTTGTTGCTGTTACTGCAGCACCTTCTGTTGCTACTGTTACTACTGCACCTGGTGTTGCTGTTACTACAGCACCTGGTGTTGCTACTGTTAGTACAGCACCTGGTGTTGTTGCTGTTACAGAGAGAGATGTTTTTTAGTGCCAGGATGGAAAAAAAGCTTTCAGGTAATAACAGAAATCGTATACCAACTGCAATCATTTCTGGAGTGGAATCACAGTCAATGGCCTCCACTCCAAC
>WNWK01034581.1:0-20369 GCA_009830355.1 Cherax destructor
CTCACCCAAACCTAAATGCTCAATATCAAAGATTCCCAACAAAGTAGAATAATCACTTAAATGTAAAAACCTGATTAATCACTTAAATGTAAAAACCTGTTATGAATAATACATACTAAGCTAACTGTTTCTATAACATTTACATTATAATGACCACGTAAACTGTAACTGCAATGCAATTAATTGTTTTAAATTGTTATCTCACTCAATTAGTTGCATTGCTACAATTAATAAATTATTATGTTCAACTTATATTCAAACTTTATAACTTGGATACACAATTATACTTATTTTATAAATTATCAACCATAATTTTTTTATCTTGTAGTCTACTATTAAATAGTCCCAAGAATGCCCGCAATGCACAGCATATTAGGGGCTTTTGGCATGTACATCTCATTTATACCTATGTATCATGTCTACCTATGTATCATTGTACCATGTCTAAATAAATATTATTATTATTATTATTATTTATTATTATTATTATTATTATTGATATAAAGAACCTGCAAAATACTTTCAACTTGTCCCAATGTAATATCCCAAGATTGTTAATTTGAGTAAACTTACTGTCTGATATAAATAAAAACAGATGTACAACTTAAACAAACTATGATCAATTTCTCTAGTATAATAATAATAATATAATATAATAATATTTTTATTTGGACATGATACAAAGAATTACATTTGGTTATTGAGATTACATGAGGTGTACATGCCAAAAGCCCCTAGTATGCAGGGCATTTTGGGCAGACTTAAAATTAACTTAAAACTAAATTGTAAGAATTTTTGTAGATACTATACAATGAGTAAAGGTGAGTATTTAAGCTATGAAATTTGAACATAGTTTAGACATGACATTTTTTAAACAGTTTTGTACTTTTGTCTTCATTATAAAATTAATTAAATCAGATTAAACAAATTAAAGCAATAATAATAATAAAATAATAAAAAGTTATGGTTGATAATTTATAAAATAAGTAAAGTTGCATATCTAAGTTATAAAGTTTGAATATAAGTTGAACATATCAATTAATTGTAGCAATTTATTGTAGCAATGCAACTAATTGAGTGAGATAACAATTTAAAACAATTAATTGCATTGCAGTTAGTTTACGTGGTCATTATAATGTAAGTGTTGTGGGAATAATTAGCTAAGTATGTATTATTCATAACAGGTTTTACATTCATTCATTCGTTCATTCATACATTACATTGAATTGATTAGTCAGGTTTTACGTTAAGTGATTATTCTACTTTGCTGGGAATGTTTGATATGGAGCAATTAGCTTTGGGTGAGAAGGTGGTTTTTTAGCATCGTTTTGAATTGGGGTACAGGTAGGGTTTCTTTGGCAATGATAGGTAATGAATTCCAAATTTTCGTGCCTTTATATGCATTGAGTTTTACATAGTGTTAGGTGGACACGGGGAATATCGAGGAGTGATCTGTGTCTAGTGTTATGGTCATGTGTCCTGTTAAAATTAGTAAGGAGAAGTTTGAGTGGTGGGTTAATATTTGCATAGAGTGTTCTATGTATCTAATAGGCACAGTAAAAAGTATGGATGTCTTGTATGGTGAGTAAGTTTAGGTTTTTGAATATTGGTGGAGTATGTTGCCTGGAGTGAGAATTTGTTATCATTCTAACTGCTGCCTTTTGTTGAGTTATTAGTGGTCTGAGATGAGTTATGGATGTAGAGCCCCATGCGCAGATTCCATAGGTGAGGTAGGGGTAAATGAGTGAGTGATATAGGGTAAGGAGAGCTGGTTGTGGAACATAATACCGTATCTTGGATAGTATTCCCACGGTCTTTGAGACTTTCTTGGAGATTTGTTGTATATGTGTCTGAAATTTGAGGCCACTGTCAAGATGGATTCCTAAGAATTTTCCCTCTGTGAGTTTTGCAATAGGGGACCCATTTATCGTTATGTTAAGTGGTGCGTTTGTAGCTCTGTTCCCAAACTGGATAAAATAGGTTTTATCAATATTGAGAGTAAGTTTGTTGGTCATCATCCAGGTAGATATTTTCTGCAATTCAGTATTTGCAGTGTTGGCTAGTGTGTCTGGGCTTGGGTGAGAGATAACGTATGTAGTGTCATCTGCAAAAAGTACGGGTTTGAGTAGTTGAGATGCATTTGGTAGGTCGTTAATGTAAATGAGAAAGAGTAGTGGGCCAAGAACACTTCCCTGTGGGACACCTACGGTAATAGTTTGTGCGGTGGAGCTAGCTCCATTTGTGTACACATATTGGTTTCTGTTGCTAAGGTATGATTTTAGGTAGTTTAGGGAGTGTCCTCTTATACCATAGTGCGATAATTTTAAGTGTAACAGATCATGGTCAACTGTATCAAAAGCTTTACGTAAATCAATGAAGATTCCCACTGGGATTTCTTTTTTCTCAAGAGCGGTGTAAATGATTTCTAACATGTGTATAATGGCATCATTTGTATTTTTATTAGGCCTGAATCCAAATTGACAGTGGTTGAGTATGTTGTTGGAGGTGAGGTAGGAATATATTTGTCTATGAATTAATCTTTCAAAGATTTTGGAGAGAAGGGGTAAGTTAGATATCGGCCTGTAGTTATTCAGGTCTGCTTGATCTCCTCCCTTATGTATTGGGGTGACCCTCGCTATTTTGAGTATTGATGGGAAGGTAGAGGATTCAATGGATTTGTTAAAAAATGTTGCAATAATTGGTGAGAGAACTTGAGAGGCTTTTTTGTATATATAAGGTGGTAAGTTATTTAGGTCACCTGCTTTGTTTTTTAATGTGTTGATTATAAGTGAAACTTCTATTGGGTTGGTTGGGGCTAGGAATAGTGTGCTCGGATAGGTGCCAGTGAGATAGTCGTTAGGTGGAGTATTAGAACTTGGGATTTTGCTTGCCAGCTTTTTACCTATGGTGGAGAAGAAATCATTGAGTTTGTTTGCTGTTTCAATAGGTGGGAGTAGGGGTTCATCTGGTTTTGTTAGTTTGATTGTTCTGTTTGTGGATATCTTTTTTGTTCCTAGAATTTCAGATAGGGTTTTCCAGGTCTTTTTATATCACCTTTTAAGTTATGTAATCTGTTCTCATAGTACAGTTTTTGACCTTATCAGACTCGTTAGGTTTGATGAGTAGCGTTTTGTTTGTTCTCTTGATATTTGTCCCATTCTGTACTGTTTTCATATAGGTGCTTTATATTAATGGACTTGAGTATGCTGGGGGTTAGCCAGGGACTATTTAGTCTTTTAGTTGTGATTTGTTTAGTTTTTTTAGGGCAGTGCTTATTATAGAGGTATTGGGTCTTTTTAAGAAAATTATTAATACATAAGTCAGTATCTGGGAAGTTGTCTGTTTCTGTTTGCCAGTCAATGTTTGTCATAGCTGTTATAAAGCTATTTATAGCTGTCTCATTATGTAGTCTGAAGGTAACTTTAGTAGTCTCTAGTGGTAATTTTCCGAGATTTGTTATGAGAAAGGTCGGGTAGTGGTCAGTGGTATTGTCTGTGATTATGCCTGATTTTAACGGGGATATGGTGTTAGTCCAGATATGGTCTAATAGAGAGGCACAGGTCTCAGAGATTCTCGTAGGTTTTGTTATTGTCGGGAGCAGCAAGCAGTTGCTCATAGTGTTTGTGAATTCAGTTACTAGTGGGTCCTGATCTTGTAGGAGGTTTATATTGAAGTCGCCTGTGAGGATTAAGTGGTCTTTGTTCATGTGTGCATCAGTAATCATACTTCCTAATTTTTCACTAAATTGCTGAATGTTTGACTGTGGTAATCTATAGATGTTTATAACTGTGAGAGGTTTTTGTAGATATTTGGATTTAAATTTAGCTATTATATATTCTCCATGTTCATCTCTTGTGCAAGTATTGTTAATACATTCAAGCTGGTCTGAGTAGAACATAGCTGTGCCACCTCCTTGTTGGTCTGGCCGACAATTGTGTATGGCTGTGTAACCAGGAATGGCATAGATATCTGTAGTATGAGGCTTTAACCATGTTTCAGTGAGAGCAATGATGGACATACTGGCCTGAAGTGAGTTTAATAATGCAGTGAGGTCATCAAAATGTTTGCTTAAAGATCTGACATTGTAATTAAAGATAGTTATGTTATTGTTGGATTTGAGTAGTGTTTTAGCCTGTATTAAGTAGTCTGTAAGCCATTAAATTTAGTCTGCCCATAATGCCATGGCATGATAGTGGCTCTCTCTGCACTGCAACTGATTATTGTAATCACATAATCTCAATGTAAACTTGCAATGAAATAAAAAAATTTGTATTTGTAAAACCCATGCTTCACACCCATATAAAAGTGTTGTTACCACAATATTCTGGTACCACAATATTTTGGCCTCCATGAATAAACTTTTTTTCCACATACTTGAACCACCTTTTTTCCCTCATCAGTTCTGTGGTTTGTCTCATTTTTTAGACCCATTAGCTGATTTGTCCACTCCCAAATATCTTAATACAGTCATCCCTTGGTTTTCGCTTGTCCCAGTTTTCGCCGATTTTGGTTTTCGCCGACTTTTTTCAGGGAAAATTTGTCTTAGTTTTCGCCGATTGTTTTAGTTTTCGCCGACCGTATGGGACCTGTCCACCAGTGCCGCGCACATACAAAGGCCGTAGGCCTGCCACCCACGCACATTGTCACGCAGTCTAGCATTGTTTATGCTTGAGTGAACATCACCCCAGGAGTTTATACAAAACATTTATTAACAATTCATTGTTTTTGGGCCTTGATTATTGTGTGTGACTACTAAGTAAGCTACCATGGGCCCAAAGAAAGCTCCTAGTGCCACTTCTTTGGTAAAGAAAGTGATAAACACTGTAGAAATGAAGAAAGAAATAATAGAAAAATATGATAGTGAAAGTGAGAAACACGATGGAGTTTAAGAGTGTAGCAGGCATGCAGGGAGTGTAGCATGCATGCAGGGAGTGTAGCATGCATGCAGGGAGTGTAGCATGCATGCAGGGAGTGTAGCATGCATGCAGGGAGTGTAGCATGCATGCAGGGAGTGTAGCATGCATGCAGGGAGTGTAGCATGCATGCAGGGAGTGTAGCATGCATGCAGGGAGTGTAGCATGCATGCAGGGAGTGTAGCAGGTATGCAGGGAGTGTAGCATGTATGCAGGGAGTGTAACAGGTATGCAGGGAGTGTAGCAGGTATGCAGAGAGTGTAGCAGGTATGCAGGGAGTGTAGCAGGTATGCAGGGAGTGTAGCAGGCAGGGAGGGAGTGTAGCAGGCATGCAGGGAAGTGACCCCGGATAAGGACTTGGTACCTAGAGTCCTTATGGAGGGGGATTCCCCTTCCAAAAATTAGGGTCTCTTTCCTCTCCCCTCTTCCCTCTCTCCCATCCAGCAACATCAGTCTTCAATAAAGGTAAGTGCCACATTCAGTTCATTCATTTGTGCATGTAAATCTATCTTTAAGGCCCCCCAATTTTTTTTTTTCCAAACTTCTGGGTTTCTGGAACGGATTAATTGAATTTCCATTATTTCTTATGGGGAAAATAGTTTTGGTTTTCGCCGATTTTGGTTTTAGCCGATCCATCTGGAACGGATTAAAATCGAAAACCAAGGGATGACTGTACAGTGGACCCTCGGAAATCGAACACTCCCAGCTCGCCCTTTTGTGCTTTTATAGGTATATTTTTGGGGGTCTGAAATGGGGTAATCTAATTTACATCATTCCTTATGAGAATAAATTTGTTTGGTAACAGCACTTGAACAGCATTCTGGAATGAAGAATGTTCGATTTCCGGGGGTCCACTGTACATCTGCCTCTGCTATACTACTCCTCCCTCATCACCTTGCTCTTTTCTATTTTATTTAACTCCCATCAAGGTAGGGTGACCCCCAAAAAAAACAAAACACTGTACTTCAGATCTCCAGGGCTCAACTCTAGCTAATCATTTTCTCTTGAACTCTTTCTTAAATGTTCCCTTGCTTGCACTCCAACAGCATGTCAAGTCATAAAAACCACTTGACTCCACACCTTTCTTATGTTCTCACACAAACCATGTTGGGTATCCAAGCACCTATCACTTAAAACCTCCTTTACCCTATCCTAGATTTATACACACTCTTAGTCAGACTGTTTTGCTCCTTCCTCTCTAAATGTCCAAACCACCTCAACTACTCCTCCTCAACCCTCTGAAGAATTCTTTTGGTAACCCCACAAACATGATATCTCGACTACCTCCAGCTCCCGTGGATAATGTTCTTTGTCTCCACCCACCTTTTTCCCTTCTTTAATTTTATGGTTCACCTCATCTTTTATAGATCCATTCACTGCCAAGTCCAGATTTGCTCCCTCAGTACTCCTCCCTCCAATCTGATATCCAGTCTTTCATTGCCTAGATTTTTTTTGTTACCCACACCACCATGTTCTTTAATTTTTTTTTTTCCAACAAGTCAGCCAGCTCCCACTGAGGCAGGGTGATCCAAAAAGAAAGAAAATCCCCATTCAACACTTTCACCTCACTCATACATAATCACTGTCTTTGCAGAGGCGCTCAGATACGGCAGCTGAGAATAAGTCCCTCCCAACTGTCACTATCCCAGACCCCTCCTTTAAAGTGCAGGTATTGTACTTCCCATTTCCAGGACTAAATCAATTAACTGGTTTCCCTGAATCCCTTCACAAAATATTACCCTGCTCACACTCCAACAGCTTGTCAGGTCCCAAAAACCATTCGTCTCCATTCACTCCTATCTAACACACTCACACATGCTTGATGTAAGTCCAAGCCCCTCGCCCACAAAACTTTCACTTTTAATTTCCTTCTCTTACATATCCCAAATTCATTCTCCAATCTTTGCAGCTTTTCTTTAGAATCTCCCAAAAGAACTAGGTTATTTATTGACAAAGCAACTTTGACAACTCTCACCTAGTATTAAAATCATTATCTCTTTATCACACACCTTACCCCAATACTCTAGCATTAATATAAAATTCTGTCATTTAAGAAATCATGGAGATTTTTCATTAAGGATAGGATCATCTGAAAGGGAGCTTAAACATGTCAGGACATTGGGGTTGATATATAAATTGGAGGCTTTGTGCTTTTTGATGAATGGGACAGTGTCAAAAACTTGGACTGTCAGAATGACCTTATAATTCTTGCAGGGTGATACTAGGTTTTCCTTTATTAGATTGCCATATGGGAGTCTAGTGTGACATATTCACAGGTTCCCTTGTAATGTTTCCCACAGCCTAACTGAAATGAGTGGATGAAGGTCAGAAGCCTAATTATGATATGATATTAAACAGCTTGTTAAGTCACTAATGCAGACTAACGATGTTGCCAGTGATCTTGCAAGAACTGAGTTGTACTGAAAAGTTTGTCAGTGAGAATTATTGTTATTTTATTATTAACACATTGGCTGTTTCCCACCAAGGTAGGATGGCTCGAAAAAGAAAAACTTTCATCATCATTCACTCCATTACTGTCTTGCAAGAGGCACGCTTACACTACAGTTATAAAACTACAACATTAACACCCCTCCTTCAGAGTTCAGGCACTGTACTTCTCATGTCCAGGACTGGAGTCGGGCCTGGTGGTTTCCCTGAATCCCTTCATAAATGTTACCTTGCTCACACTCCAACAGCATGTCAAGTCCTAAAAACCATTTGTCTCCATTTGCTCCTATCTAACACACTCACGCATGCTGGAAATCCAAGCCCCTCACACACAAAACCTCCTTTACCCCTTCCCTCCAACCTTTTGTAGGCCGATCCCTACCCCGCCTTCCCTCCATTACAGATTTATACACTCGAAGTCATTCTATTTTGTTCCATCCTCTCTACTTGTCTGAACCACCTCAACAACCCCTCCTCAGCCCTCTGGATAATAGTTTTGGTAATCCCACACCTCCTCCTAATTTCCAGACTACGAATTCTTTGCATTATATTCACACCACACACTGGCCTCAGACACGACATCTCCACTACCTCCAACCTTCTCCTTGTTACAACATTCACCACCCATGCTTCACACCCATATAAGAGCGTTGGTATAACTATACTCTCATACTTTTCCCTCTTTGCTTACATGGACAAAGTTCTTTGTCTCCACAGACTCCTCAGTGCACCATTCACCTTTTTTCCCTTGTCAGTTCTATGATTCACCTCATCTTTCATAGATGCATCTGCTGACACGTCCACTCCTAAATATCTGAATACATTCACCTCCTCCATACTCTCTCCCTCCAATGTGATATCCAATCTTTTGTTACCTAATCTTTTTGTTGTCCTCATCACCTTACTCTTTCCTATATTCACTTTTAATTTTCTTCTTTTACATACCCTACCAAACTCATCCACCAACCTCTGTAACTTCTCTTCAGAATCTCCCAAAAGCACAGTGTCATCAGCAAAGAGCATCTGTGACAACTCCTATATGCAATCCATATACAATCCTTATCATTTTCACATAAAAATAAATCTAATTCTATAAGCAGAATTTATTTGCATTGATAACTAATTCGCAATATCCATATATAAAAGTAATTTGTAAATATAATTTATCTAATTTTTCCATGCCTGGCTTTGTAAAAGCAGGTGTAGAATACAGTATTTTACAGCTATACAGCAAACCCTGTATTTAACAGACTTCAGAACTAGGGGACAAAATCTACTTGATCAGTTGATTCAGAAATAACAAAGTCCACTGGTTAAAAATTGTCCAATTATGGCAGAACAGTATTATATGTATCCATCTCATTCACCATTATCAGCCACCTGCTCCCTTTCCCTCCCCATTAGCCTGTTAAATTGAGGGTTTACTGTATAATAAAAAAGTGCAGGCATCCTATTAAATAATTTAATAATGTGTTCTTTACTTTCAGGACACTGATCTTGGATCTGAGAGCCCAGGAGCTGGTGATTTTAATAACTTGTGCCGTATATGTGGAGCATTAGGACTGAAGGCAAGTTTTTTTTTTTTTTTTGTAATTTTTGTTTAATACAAGTTTCCCTCATTTTGCTATGCAGATGCATTCCAAGTCTGTGACAGCTGTACTAAACTCAATCATGCCATAAATATTTAATTCCACATAATAAGTATTGGCAGTGAAAGATTGGAGGAAGTGTATTCAGTATCTGGCAGATGAAGTGTATTCAATATTGGCAGATTAGGTGGTGTGTTGAGGCATCTGTGGCAAGAAAAAGTTTATTTATGGAGGCAAAAAGGGGAATGTACCAGAGTATAGTGGTACCAACACTATTATATGGGTGTGAAGCATGGGCTTTAAATGTTAGAGAGAGGAGAAGGCTGGAGGTAATAAAGAGGTAATGTTTGAGGGTAATGTGTGGTAGTGTATTTTTCAGAGAATTTGAAGTGTAGAAATTAGAAGATGGTATGGGGTTTACCAAAGGTATGCATCAAAGGACTGAGGTGGTGTTGAGGTGGTTTGGACTTTTAGATAGGATTGTACAGAATATGATCACCAAGAGGGAGTATGAGTCTGGGGTGTAAGGAAGAAGGGGTAGGGGTCATCCTAGGAAGGATTGAAGGAAGGAGGTAAAGGAGGTTTTGATTGCTAGGGGCTTGAGCAGGATTGTGTAAGTGGAGACAAGTGGATTTTATGGCTTGCAGCTCTGCTGGAATGTAAGCAATGAAACATATTTGAAGGGATTTAGAGAAACTGGCTAGTCAGACTTCATTCTTGAGGCAGGTACAGTGGTGCACTCTGAACGAGGATTAGCGATGTTGCAGTTCAAAGGGTTCTTAGAATTGTGATGTCTGAACACTTCTAGCAAGATGTCTCTTGAATAAATGATGATAAATGTGTTTTACTTTGGGCCACCCTAACTTGGTGGGAGATGGCCAGTGTATTAAAAAATAAGGACCTTTAATATGCTTTGTGAATCACACTGATTGTATATGGGAAATGTGTGTCCCACATACAGAATTATTGCTAGAAATAAGACATTTCATAATAGCAAATTCACATTAAGTGAATCTGCATAAAGTGAGGGAAAACTTGTATAGTATAAATATGTGTAATAACATGTCAGGTTCGTAGGAGGCGACTAAAATGCTGGGAGCGAGCGGCTAGTAACTCCTTCTCCTGTATATATTACTAAATGTAAAAGGAGAAACTTTCGTTTTTCGTTTTGGGCCACCCCGCTTCGGTGGGAAACGGCCGACATGTTGAAAGAAAGAAAGAACATGTCAGGTTAGTACAGTGGACCCTCGGTTTTCGTACTGCTCCAAACTCGAACAATTATGTAAGTTTATTTTTGTAAGTGCTTTTGTAAGTGTATTTTTGGGGGTCTTAAAGGACTAATCTAATTCACATTATTCCTTATGGGAACAAATTCGTTTGGTAACGGCACTTGAACAGCATTCTGGAGTGAATTAATTACGAAAACTGGGGGTCCACTGTACAGTGGTCCCTCGGTTTTCGTGCATCTCCAAACTCGAACATTTATGTAAGTATTTTTGTAAGTGGTGTTGCAAGTGTATTTTTGGGGGTCTGTAATAGACTAACCTACGTGACATTATTTCTTAAGGAAGTAAATTCGTTCGGTAATGGCACTTGAGCAGCATTCTGGAACGAATTTTCGGCGAAAACCAAGGGATCACTGTATAATTTTATTTGATTAAATACATAATTAACTCTTTGATCTAGGTTGCAGTATTGTATTTATTTTGATTTCATTATAGCCAAAAAAAACTTCATATGTCTCATACTGTGCTTCAGCATATCAGAGACTAAAATCATATTTGCTTAATTAGATTAATTTTATTCCTATTTTAAAATAATGAGGCAATAGATATTTTTTCAACTAGTATTATGATGTCGTGTGTGAAATAATAATAAGATTTCCGTTTTCATAGACTTGTGGAGGATGCAAGGTGGCACGCTATTGCTCAAAAGATCATCAAGCTCTTGACTGGAAAAGTGGACATAAAGCAGAGTGTAAGAATCCAGGTATGTAATTGGAAAACCTCTTGATTCATTAATCTTTATACAGTACTGACAGCATCAATGATTAAAATTAGCAATTATCAAATTGTTTTTTAACCAAACTACTGTTGGGCTTCAGGCATATTTCTCCTTTCATTCGAGAGAAGTGGTCCTATGTAACTGCTCATTCATTATCCACACTCAACTCAGACATGTAGAGATGGTCAGTGTCACTACAAGATATGTCAATTTATTCTGATTATCAAACTTCTTAGGATAATTTGCTTGTTTGTCAGAGAGCAGTGGACTTCATTTTTGACTTCATCACCATGATATGAGGTGCTATCACAAAGTTTCAGGACTGCTGTGAAAAAAATAGAGGCTTGCTTAATCACCTAGTTGAAGTTTTTCTCTCTCAAAATACTCTCCTTGGTAGGCTATACACTGATCCTAGAGCCTCTGCCACTTCTGGAAACATTTCTGAATTTTTTTTTTCCTAATAGTGTATAGCACTGCCTGCCATTCTGCTTGAATCTCCACCACGTTAAAACACCGCCCCTTGGGTGTCATTTTTTTTTGGGGGGGAAGAGAAAGAAGTCATAGGGGATAGATCTGGGAGAAGGAATGGTTGGGGATGACCACCATGTTTTTGGCCAGAAAACACTGGACAGGTAGTGCTGCATGAGCAGAGGCATTGTCATGGTGAATGTACCAATAATTTTATGCCCACAATGTTGGATGTTTCCTTCTCACATCTCCACTTGAATGTTTCAGAACCTCAGTGTAAAAATTTTGGTTAACTGTCAGCCCTGTCAAAAGAAAAAAAATGAGCATGCTCTTTACTTGGCGTGCCTTTTTTTGACCTGGGTGAGTTTCGGCTTTTCCATTGTGAAGACTGTTGCTTCGTCTCTGGGTTGTAGCCATAGATCCAAGTTTTGTTGCCAGTAATGACCTAAGGAAGAATATCTGGGTCATCATCGACTTATTGTTTGAGGTCCTAACAAACATCCAAACAATGGTTTTTCTGGTCTTGAGTCAGCAAGTGGGGCACACATTTTGTAGCCACTTGTCTCATGTTCAAATTTTCAATCAAAATACTTTGATACGATCTATAATTAATTCCCACAGCACTCTGATGACGATCTTCATAATTAGCCTTCCTTATTTTTTCAATGTTGGCGTCTGCTATTGATATTTATAGATGACCAAAGCATTCATCATCCTCAACTGACATTCATCCTGCTTTGAATCGAGAATATCATTCAAGACACTGTATTCACTCCATTGCTTCATTGCCAAATGCTTACTGAAGCATTTTGAGAGTTGCATTAGCTATTTTACTAAACTTGAAACAACCATTCTATTCTTTCAGATTCCATTTTGTTACACAAAAAACTGAAACAACCCACTGACAACACAAAAAGTGCCAGTCTAACTTCGATGGAATGATAAATTGTACTGAAACTCACCACACTACTTCACAAAAGAATGCACGGTGGAACCCTGAGTTTCGAACTTAATCAGTTCCAGGAGCTAGTTCTAAACTCGAAACGTTCAAAACTCGAAGCAATATTTCCCATGAGAAATAATGTAAATACAATTAATCCGTTCCAGGATTTTTTTTTTTTTGTTATTAACACATCGGCCGATTCCCACCAAGGCAGGGTGGCCCGAAAAAGAAAAACTTTCATCATCATTCACTCCATCACTGTCTTGCCAGAGGGTGCTTTACACTACAGTTATAAAACTGCAACATTAACACCCCTCCTTCAGAGTGCCGGCACTGTACTTCCCATCTCCAGAACTCAAGTCCGGCCTGCCGGTTTCCCTGAATCCCTTCATAAATGTTACTTTGCTCACACTCCAACAGCACGTCAAGTATTAAAAACCATATGCCTCCATTCACTCCTATCAAATACGCTCACACATGCTTGCTGGAAGTCCAAGCCCCTCGCACACAAAACTTCCTTTACCCCTCCCTCCAACCTTTCCTAGGCCGACCCCTACCCCGCCTTCCTCCACTACAGATTTATACACTCTCGAAGTCACTCTGTCTCGTTCCATTCTCTCTACATGTCCAAACCACCTCAACAACCCCTCCTCAGCTCTCTGGACAATCGTTTTGGTAATCCCGCACCTCCTCCTAATTTCTAAACTCCGAATTCTCTGCATTATATTCACACCACACATTGACCTCAGACATGACATCTCCACTGCCTCCAGCCTTCTCCTCGTTGCAACATTCATCACCCATGCTTCACACCCATATAAGAGCGTTGGTATAACTATACTCTCATACATTCCCTCTTTACTTCCATGGACAAGGTTCTTTGTCTCCACAGACTCGAAGTGCTCCACTCACCCTTTTCCCCTCATCAATTCTATGATTCACCTCATCCTTCATAGACCCATCCGCCGACATGTCCACTCCCAAATATCTGAATACATTCACCTCCTCCATACTCTCTCCCTCCAATCTGATATCCAATCTTTCGTCACCTATTCTTTTTGTTATCCTCCTCACCTTACTCTTTCCTATATTCACTTTCAATTTTCTTCTTTTACACACCCTACCAAATTCATCCACCAACCTCTGCAACTTCTCGTCAGAATCTCCCAAAAGCACAGTGTCATCAGCAAAAAGCAACTGTGACAACTCCCACTTTGTATTTGCTTCTTTATCTTTTAGCCCAACACCTCTTGCCAAGACCTCGCATTCACTTCTCTTACAACCCCATCTATAAATATATTGAACAACCACGGTGACATCACACATCCTTGTCTAAGGCCCACTTTTACTGGGAAATAGTCCCCTTCCCTCCTACACACTCTAACCTGAGCCTCACTATCCTCATAAAAACTCTTCACTGCTTTCAGTAACCTTCCTCCTATTCCATACACCTGCAACATCTGCCACATTGCCCCCTATCTACCCTATCATACGCCTTTTCCAAATCCATAAATGCCACAAAAACATCTTTACCCTTATCCAAATACTGTTCACCTATATGTTTCACTGTAAACACTTGGTCTACACACCCCTACCTTTCCTAAAGCCCCCTTGTTCATCTGCTATCCTGCTTTCTGTCTTACTCTTAATTCTTTCAATAATAACTCTACCATACACTTTACCAGGTACACTCAACAGACTTATTCCCCTATAATTTTTGCACTCTCTTTTGTCCCCTTTGCCTTTATACAAAGGAACAATACACGCTCTCTGCCAATCCCTAGGTACCTTACCCTCTTCCATACATTTATTAAATAATAGCACCAACCACTCCAAAACTATATCCCCACCTGCTTTTAACATTTCTATCTTTATCCCATCAATCCCAGCTGCCTTACCCCTTTCATTCTACCCACTGCCTCACGAACTTCCCCTACACCCACAACTGGCTCTTCCACACTCCTACAAGATGTTATTCCTCCTTGCCCTACACACGAAATCACAGCTTCCCTGTCTTCATCAACATTTAACAACTCCTCAAAATATTCTCTCCATCTTCCCGATACCTCTAACTCTCCATTTAATAACTCTCCTCTCCTATTTTTAACTGTCAAATCCATTTGTTCTCTAGGCTTCCTCAACTTATTAATCTCATTCCAAAACTTTTTCTTATTTTCAACAAAATTTGCTGATAACATGTCACCCACTCTCTCATCTGCTCTCTTTTTACATTGCTTCACCACTCTTTTAACCTCTCTTTTTCTCTCCATATACTCTTCCCTCCTTGCATCACTTCTACTTTGTAAAAACCTCTCATATGCTAACTTTTTCTCCCTTACTACTCTCTCTACATCATCATTCCACCAATCGCTCCTCTTCCCTCCCGCACCCACTCGCCTGTAACCACAAACTTCTGCTGAACACTCTAACACTACATTTTTAAATCTACCCCATACATCTTCGACCCCATTGCCTACACTCTCACTAGCCCATCTATCCTCCAATAGTTGTTTATATCTTACCCTAACTGCCTCCTCTTTTAGTTTATAAACCTTCACCTCTCTCTTACTTACTGATTCTATTTTCCTTGTATCCCATCTACCTTTTACTCCCACTGTAGCTATAACTAAAAAGTGATCTGAGCTATAACCAGGAACCCAAAAATATTAACAAAAATACATTTTAGAGAGATTAATTAGTTTTACATACACACAACAATCATACATAGTACAGTTATTAATAAATACGTACATACAAACATTTAAATAAACATATAAAATAACATTTTTACTTACCTTTATTGAAGATTGTTGATGGCATCTGGAAGATAGGGAGGAGGAGTGAGGGAGGGAGGGATTAGTGTTTGGAAAGGAAATCCCCCTCCATAAGGACTTCAGGTAACAAGTCCCTCTCTGGGGTTACTTCCCTTCTTTTTCTTTTAATGCCACTAGGACCAGCTTGAGTCACTGGAACCCTGTCTCGAAAAATAACTGTCAAGAGTCCTCTGTTTCTGGCACCTCTTTAAGATGTCCCTAAAATGGGACATTGTTTTGTCACTGAATATGTTGCAGATATGGCTTGTTTCAGCTTGCTCAGGGTGATATTTTTCAGCAAATGCCTGCATCTTATTCCATATTGCACAAATTTCCTTAATCTCTGAAGAAGGCACCTCATCCACTCCCTCTTCCTCCTCCTGTGAAGCAAGTTCCTGAACTGTGGTCTGATGCTGTTCCAGTTGAAGCTCTTCCAGCTCTTCAGTGGTTAGCTCTTCATTGGTCATCCACCAACTCTTCCACATCCTCGCCACTCACCTCCAACCCCAGGGACTTGCTCAATGCCACAATACCTTCCACAACAGGCAGAGGGTCATCAGGATCAGGGTCAGCCTCAAACCCTTCAAAATCCCTCTCTTGGATACAACCTGGCCACAATTGTCTCCAAGCAGAGTTCAAAGTCCTGGAAGTCACTCCCTCCCAAGCCTTACCTATAAGGCCTATGGAGTTGTAGATATTGAAGTGATTCCTCCAGAACTCTCTTAGGGTCAACTCAGTGTCTGAGGTCACTTCAAAGCACTTTTCAAACACTGCTTTTGTGTAGAGTTTTTTTGAAGTTAGAAATGACCCGCTGGTCCTGGGCTGGAGGAGAGGAGTGGTGTTAGGAGGCAAGAACTTCTCTGTGATGAAACTGTTTAACACAGTAGGTCTACCAAGTTTGGAGGATGTGCAGGAGCATTGTCCAGTAACAGTAAGCACTTGAGTGGCAATTTATTTTCCAGGAGGTATTTTTTCACACTGGGGCCAAACTCTTCATGGACCCACTCTTTGAAAATTTGCTTTCCACAACACACACAATCTATTCATGACGACATTGTGTTTCTTGAACACTGGGATTTTCTGAGTGATACACTAGTAAAGGGTTCATTTTAATATCCCCACTGGCATTAGAACAAAACAAGAGAGTTAGCCTGTCTTTCATAGGCTTGTGTCCTGGCAGTGCCTTTTCCTCCTGAGTAATGTAGGTCCTGTTGAGCATTTTCTTCAAAAACAGGCCTGTTTTGTCACAGTTGAACACTTGTTTGGGTTTCAAATTTTCAATCTTTATGTACTCCTGAAATTCAGTTATAAATTTTTCAGCTGCACGTTTGTCTGAACTGGCAGCCTCACCATGCCTTACCACATTGTGTATGCCACTACGCTTCTTAAATCTGTCAAACCAGCCTCTGCTGGCCTTAAAATCACTAACACTAAAATCAGCACTGATTCCAGGCATTTTCTTTACAAGATCGGCATGCAACTGCCTTGCCTTTTCACAAATGATTGTCTCTGACACACTATCACCCGCTAACTCTTTATCCTTGATCCACACCAGCAACAACAACTTCTCAACCTGTTCGACTATTTTTGGTCTATTTTTGGTTAGCATATCAACATCTTTTGCAACATCAGCTTCCTTGATTTGTTCTTTCTTTGCCAGGATAGAAGCGATAGTTGACTTGTTTTTGCCATATATCCTGGCAAGCTCTGCAATTCGCACACCACTTTTGTATTATTTCCTTCTTCATGTCTATGGTGTTTCTCACTTTCTTTACCACAGGGGTACCACTAGGAACTTTCTTTGGACCCATGGTAGCGTATTTCACAGTCGCACTTAATGAACAAGCTTTAAACAATTAATTGTGAAATGTTTGGAAGAGCACGCAGGAAGATAACTTCCCAGATACTGACTTATGTATTAATAATTTTCTTAAAAAGACCCAATACCTCTATAATAAGCATTGCCCTAAAAAAACTAAACAAATCACAACTAAAAGATTAAATAGTCCCTGGCTAATCCCCAGCATACTCAAATCCATTAATATAAAGCACCAATATGAAAAACAGTACAGAATGGGTCAAATAACAAGAGAACAAACAAAACGCTACTCATCAAACCTAACGAGTCTGATAAGAAGGTCAAAAAAATTGTACTATGAGAACAGATTACATAACTTAAAAGGTGATATAAAAAAGACCTGGAAAACCCTATCTGAAATTCTAGGAAATAAAAAGATATCCACAAACAGAACAATCAAGCTAACAAAACCAGATGAACCCCTACTTCCACCCATTGAAACAGCAAACAAACTCAATGATTTCTTCTCCACCATAGGTAAAAAGCTGGCAAGCAAAATGATGCCATTATACACGTTAGAAATAATTTACACCGCCCTTGAGAAAAAAGAAATCCCAGTGGGAATCTTCATTGATTTACGTAAAGCTTTTGATACAGTTGACCATGATCTGTTACACCTAAAATTATCACACTATGGTATAAGAGGACACTCCCTCAACTACCTAAAATCATACCTTAGCAACAGAAACCAATATGTGTACACAAATGGAGCTAGCTCCACCGCACAAACTATTACCGTAGGTGTCCCACAGGGAAGTGTTCTTGGCCCACTACTCTTTCTCATTTACATTAATGACCTACCAAATGCATCTCAACTACTCAAACCCATACTTTTTGCAGATGACACTACATACGTTATCTCGCACACAAGCCCAGACATACTAGCCAACATTGCAAATACTGAATTGCAGAAAATATCTACCTGGATGATGACCAACAAACTTACTCTCAATATTGATAAAACATATTTTATCCAGTTTGGGAACAGCTACAAACGCACCACTTAACATAATGATAAACGGGTCCCCTATCACAAAACTCACAGAGGGAAAATTCTTCGGAATCCATCTTGACAGTGGCCTCAAATTTCAGACACATATACAACAAATTTCCAAGAAAGTCTCAAAGACCGTGGGAATACTATCCAAGATACGGTACTATGTTCCACAACCAGCTCTCCTTACCCTATATCACTCACTCATTTACCCCTACCTCACCTATGGAATCTGCGCATGGGGCTCTACATCAATAACTCATCTCAGACCACTAATAACACAACAAAAGGCAGCAGTTAGAATGATAACAAATTCACACTCCAGACAACATACTCCACCAATATTCAAAACCTAAACTTACTCACCATACAAGACATCCATACTTTTTACTGTGCCTATTACATACATAGAAAACACTATGCAAATATTAACCCACCACTCAAACTTCTCCTTACCAATTTTAACAGGACACATGACCATAACACTAGACACAGATCACTCGATGTTCCCGTGTCCATCTAACACTATGTAAAAAATCAATGCATATAAAAGGCACAAAATTTAGAATTCATTACCTGTCATTGCCAAAGAAACCCTGCCTGTACCCCAATTCAAAACGATGCTAAAAACCACCTTCTCACCCAAAGCTAAATGCTCAATATCAAACATTCCCAACAAAGTAGAATAATCACTTAATGTAAAAACCTGACTAATCACTTAAATGTAAAACCTGTTATGAATAATACATACTAAGCTAACTATTTCCATAACATTTACATTATAATGACCACGTAAACTGTAACTGCAATGCAACTAATTGTTTTAAATTGTTATCTCACTCAATTAGTTGCATTGCTACAATTAATTGATATGTTCAACTTATATTCAAACTTTATAACTTAGATACGCAATTATACTTATTTTATAAATTATCAACCATAACTTTTTACCATGTAGTCTAGAATTAAGTAGACCTAAGAATGCCCGCAATGCACAGCATATTAGGGGCTTTTGGCATGTACATCTCATTACTAACTATATTTCTTGTCTACCATTCATTGTACCATGTCTCAATATAGTATTATTATTATTATTATTATTATTATAAAGCTAGACTGACTCACGACGCCTGCGCGGGCAGGCACGCAGGCGCCTGGCAGACAGGTCTGGTACGCACGCGTTTGAAACACGGGCACGTTCGATACTGGGACAAAATTTGTTTGAGAAAAGCGTTGAGACTTGAATCGTTCGATAGTCGAGGCTTCAAACTCGGGGTTCCACTGTACTGCGCACCATGATTTACGCTGCCACCAAATTTCACCCAGGAATCGTGCAAAAATTTGAGCCTAGAACTTTTGATAACACCTTGTATACATATATTGTCTGCTCTCTCTGAAAGTTTCACCCTTAATTCAGATATACCTCATTACTTACTAATTATTGCTATTATATTCATAGGGAAACACTGAACTATTTAGTGACTGAAACTAGCTGAATACTCCTACTATGAGTTCTTTTCACCTTTGTCCTTACTGTATGTTCATGCTTCTGCCCTTGATCCAGTTAACATGAACACATGATTCATTCAGCCTTGAATGAATCATGTGTTTGTCCATGCCCTCTCCATAGCGGCAGCGGCAGCATCCTAGCAGCCCTTATTCTCCAAAAACTCAGCGCTCATCAAAGCTTGTGATGGCCTAATTGAAGGTACAACTGCACAAACCCACGTAGATCACATAATGACCCAAGAATACTAGAAATGCTACCCAAACCTTAACAAAATTGAAGATCTAAGGAAGACAGCCCTGAAACCCAAACATCGCCGCGCTGCCAGACGAACGCCTAACCCACCAAAGGAAATAAAGCTCCTCCATAGCTTCACTTGTGATACTATGAGCGGAAATCGCAGAGGAAACAACAACAGTACCAAGAAACCAACGCTAAGGACTTTGAAACACAACATGTCTACACAACAGAAAGCCGGTGCATCAACAACCCCACACCCCCGCCCGACCCCGACGACAACAATAACATCACCCACCATGGCTGACTCTCCCACCAACCCCACCAGCTTCGTAGGATTCTTCCTGGGCATCAAGGTATGACTACTCCTGATACTATTAGGAATACATCTTGCCCTTGAAGCTGAAAACAAAGACATCAAAGCAAAACTAGTGAAATATGAATCCCAAACAATAACCTTGGGGATCAAGATCCAAAACCTTGGGAAAAGAAGATTAAAAATTTTCACAAAATACCCAAAAAAATTTCCGTCAAGAAAAATAACAACCTTTAAAAAGGGGGAACAACAAAACTAATAAAAAAATCAAACCCCTGA